>PVJI01008637.1:0-69756 GCA_004026765.1 Micronycteris hirsuta | reverse complement strand
CCGCGGGCGCGGCATCGCTGCCCCGCAGTTCTGTGTCTAGTGCCTGCTCGCTGGACTGGATGAAGGGCTCCCGGAGGCCACATTCTGAGTCCTTTTCTATTTGTGGCTCCCACGCCTATCACGGTGTCCCGCACCCAGCAAGGGTCCCAGAAATATTCGTTGAATGAACGAACGAAATAACAAGCAACATGTGAACAGCGGGGGGTTTCTAAAACACCCCTGACCCTCCTTCCTCTCACCCACATTTGAAATGGTATGAAAAAAATAGACTTGGAGTAAAGAGAGCCGCCTTTCTATTCACCAAAGTGCCTTCCAGCTGGGAAGAGCTGGTTGTAACTGCACGGCTCAGTGCACAGCTGCTCAGGCCGCGGTAGCCGCGAACCTGCACTTTTCTTTCCCACACACTGTACCTGGCTTTCCCATGCAGCACACTGGGTCCTTAGCACACGTCTGCGAACCGGGCGCCTTGGGCGGAGCAGTCTTGCCTCCCTTTTAGGGAGAAGGAAATAGTGGGCTGGAACCCGGAGTGACTGATTCTAAATTCTTTCCATTTTTCATCAAATTCTAAGAATAATTGATGACGGAAGCTGTCTCACAGTCCTGATATCAAAGAAATGATAGGAAAGAATAGGTACATGTGCATGTATTTGTGTGTATTACATATATTGAGTGATATTTTTAAGTACTGGAATTTTGTATAACATTTTGAAAATAGTCTCACATCTATTTTAGGAACAGAATTCCTTCCCAATACATACAATCGATTAATTTCTAATTCCTAAAATCTTTCATTTGCATTCTACATTCATACCATTAACAGTTTGCTACTTCAATATGACATCAATTTAGAACCAGCGCCAACAAACAAACAAACAAAAAAACATTTGCTATTTCTTGACAAATTAAGTTTTGTAGATGAATTGTGTAAAAGCAATTCAGGTTATTAGCTCTAATAAGTGTTTCATAGATCTCATATTGTGATTGAATGAAGAGAGTAATCATAAAATCTTAACCTGAAACTTTCAATTATTCTGAAACCTTTAGTCTTATTCTTTATTCTTGTCTAACTGAATGGGTCAAGGTATTTATGCTGACCTTAGGAGGGGAAAAACGGAACTAGGAACAAAATTCGATGAAGTTTCAGGATGCCCAATACCATTCACACTGTGTAAGCTCTTCACCGATGGTAAGTACTTTCATGTTCATTCGTTCCTTAGAGGCTTAGAAGTACCACGTGACTCCAGAGTAACAGGCATTATAGCTCCTTTTAGCAGATTAGGAACTTAATGGTTAGAGAGAATAAAGGATTTGTCAAAGATGACACATCTAGTTCAAGTGCAGCTAAGAACCTAGATCATCTTACTCCAAATCCAATGCTCTTCAAACTCGCAAATGTAATGCTGAGTAGGTTTCTTGGGCAGTCAGAACTTGCATAGGTAAATATAGATGTATTTAAAGCTACATTTTCACAAGAAGGAATGGGTGTGGGCAGGACTTTCAATCATAAGTATGTGAGAGAAAACACATATGGTGACAGATTTTAGTAAAAAATATAAAATAACCCCCCCACCTCCCCTTCGATTTAATAGAAATGAAGGCTTTCACTTCATTGTGAAAACTAAGGCTTAAAATGCAAAGGCCTGCCTATATCCACACCCCTGCAGTAACGTCAAGGAGTTCACCCTGAAATGTGCCTATTATTAGATATTTTGGGGTGAAATTAATGAAGACAGCAGAAAGTCCCTGAGTGTGAAGGAGGGGAAGAGTATGACCAAGGGCACTGGTGACGGCTCAGTTCTAAAGGGAGCTGGAGGACTCAGCAAAGTCCAAACAAGATATAAGATATAATCAGAAATGATTATTTCTGATATATAAATGATCTGATTATTTCTGAAATATATATATTTATACTTTTGGTTATATATAAGATATAACAAAAAAAAGTATATAAGGCATATATGGCTGAGGAATGAGGAAAACCAGCAGAAACAGACCACAGAAGTTTCTGGTCTTGGATCAAAGATTATAAAAAAAATATGGAGAGTATGTTGAAAGCAATAAAACCCAAGATTGAAAAAATATGTAGGGAGCACTAAATATAAAAAATAACATAGCATATTTGAAAATAAACCAGTGGAAATTTTAAAACTAAGAGAATTACTAACACCCAAAATAAAGAACACAGCAAATATATGTAACAGTAGACTTGACAGAAATGTGGAGAGAATTTGTGACCTGGAAAACAGGTCAAAAGAAAGTTTCCAGAGTATAGGGGAAGACAAAATAATGAAATAATGAAAATATTTTCATACTAAGGTTTTACAACATTAGTATTATTTAATAGAATTATTTGTTGTTAAGGAAATAAAAATAGATTATATGTATGAAAGTAGTACGTGCCCTGGCATAGAGTGGGTACTCAAGAAATATTTGTCCAATTTGAAATTAAAAAATATGGCTATTTCACAAGTCATCTTTGTCACTTTTTATAATTACCATTTCTCTGCCAAAATATTCAACCTTTTCTTTTAATTTTTAAACATATTTATCATAGTCATTTTCTATTTTTTGCTTTGTAGTTCCAACCTCTGAAATGTTTGGGATTTATTGCCACTATTTCTTACTCATGTCATGTTGTCTTGTTTTCTTGTATTTCACAGTTGTTGCCTACAAGATAATTTGGGATGGGGGTAACTTTATTTCCAGCATATCTGAGGCTAGGATTGAGGTTGGTGTCTTCCAGAGAAGATTTATGTTTACTTTTGAGAGAGTTGCCTCAGGGCATGGCCAAACCCAAACCACTTTACATTAAATTCTTCACAGGATATTGTTTTCAGACAGCGCAGGTATATTTTCAATATGAACAAATGAAAAATAAATGTTAGGGACAGCTTATGGTACAAGTTTCCAGGGAAAGGATTTTCCTTCACCCAGTGCCAACGTCAAGATGGGCATCTTTTTTTGCTATTTCATTTTTATGACTTAAAAAAAAAAGCTTTTTCTTTTTAGAACAGTTCTAGATTTACTGAAAAATTGTGAAGATAATAAGGAGAGTTCCCATATGCCCCACATCTAGTAGCCCTTATTATCAACATCTTACATTATTGGTATGGTCCCTTCATCACAATTAATAAACCTCTGCTGTTACATTGTTAGTAACTACCGTCCGTTCTTTATTCGGGTTTCCTTATCTTTTTTTGTTGTTGTTGCAGGATTCCATTCACTATACACGTTATATTTAGGTATCATGTCTTCTTAGCCATATCTTGGCTGTGACATTTCTAAGAATTTTATTGTTTTTGATGATCTTGACACTTTCAAAAGAGGTACTGGTCAGATAATTTGTAGAATGTCCCTCAGAATTTGGAGTTTTTCTCGTGATTAGACTGATTATGGGTTTGAGGGAAAGAGATGACAGAAACAAACTTCTATTTTTGTCCTGGTCTATCAAGTGTACATCCTACCAACACGCCTTATGACTGTTGATCTTGGTCCCCTGGTTGAGAGAGAGGCGGCCAGGTCTCTCCACTGTGAAGTTTCTCCCCCTTCCCTTTCCATCATGTTCTCTTCAGGGGGAAGTCATTATGTGCAGCCCACACATACAGAGTGGAGAGTTATGTTCCACCACCGTTTTAAGGGTAGGGTATCTATATAAGTTATTTGGAATTCTTTTGCAAGGAAAATGTGTCTCTTCTCTCCCATATATTTATGTCAGTGTGGGTTCGTGGATATTTATTACTTTGAATTACAGTTGAAAGCTACTTGATTTTGTGTCTCAGATTGTTCCAGCTTTGGCCACTGGGAGCTCTTTCAGTTAACTCCTATTTCTCTTTGCCATCCATACCCTTGTAATAGGGGATTTTAGTTTAGTTTAGTTTTTTTGAGCACTTTATCACTTCTGGCATTATAAGATGTCCCAGGCTCGTCTTGTAGATGCATAATTTTTGCGTTAGTCCTAGAATTGGCTATTTCTCCAAATAGCTTTTATTTAGAAATCAATTAGAAACCAAGATCCGAATATTAAGTGTGTTCACTGCTACTGTTTGTCACTGATTTTAGACCCCCCCCCCAGCTTACGCAGCAAGGAAATACGTGTCTATACTAACCCATTCATCTCTTGATTAGGCTACATATGAGTTCCCACTGTAATCTCCACCGCCAAGCTGTTAGGCACATAGATTATTCTAGCTCCCTTCCCTTGTAAACTCCTACTCCAGCAGTAGAAAACTGGCTCCCACCAGGTACTATCTAATTTACTTAATTATCCAATTGCAATGTGTAGGTACAGCAGTATTAGAATTGTTAACCTGTGCCCTCCGGGTAATGACTTTATCAATTTGAATACAGCTCTTATGTGCAGTTAATATTACCTGTTTTACAGATTCTATTCATTTCCAAAGTTATTTAGGTCTGCTCCTCTTCTCCCCATCTCATTCAATAAGGTTATTTCATGTATTCGTAATATGCTTAGATTCTTTTGTCACCATTTGCCTGTCACCCTGGGAACCTCCAACCTCCTAAATAATTTTTAAAAAATGTGCATACCACGAGGCTCACTCTTTGTGCCTCACTTCCTTTTATAGTGAGGATGGCCTTTGGGGACCCCAGTTTCATGCAGAAGTCTTCTCTTGGAATCCTCCCCGGGGCTGGTCGTGGGCTTTCCATCCCGTCGCCCGTCTGCAGGGAGCCGTCACGGTCTGAACAGAAACACTCAGGGCAGACCTCCTTTTAGCATTCATCCCTCATTAGCGCTCTTGCTCTCACTGGGTTTTGAAATCTGTTGGTTCCATTCTTCTGTTCCAGTGCAGAAAATATTTGTATTTTGTATAATAATTTTTGTTTAATGAGTGTTGCTCAGGGTATCTAATCAAACAAGCCATCAGAAATGGAACTCCTTTCTACATTATTTTAAAACTTTTTGTATTCCATCATATGAAAATGCCTTTTAAGTTCCTCAGCTCTATATTTTTGGAAAGAGAAAGGGTGAAAATTATGAATGGGTTAAATAAACAATGCTTCCAGATCAGACCCCCATCTGCTATAGATTGTGATGTTACTGGAAAACTAACACAATATAGCTATGTATAAAATAAGAGAATATGACTTTAAAAATATATTTATAACACGGAAGTTTATATGAGGGAATTCTGTTATCGTTACTTTGTTGTTGTTTAATTTTATTGAAATGATTTCTGTGAATTGAGAATTAGTGCCTGGGTGTATCTCTGAGTGTCATGTTTTCTGATCGTCCTATAAACAATGGTTACTGTGCAGGTGGCTGAATAAAAACTGAGCTAGAGATACATGAAAAAGTACTTTAAACCAATATTAATGGATAAACATTCTGTTATCACCATGAGAGACTTCAGCGCACCTGTTTTAGAGAGATACCAATGTTTTATCCATTTGAATGTCACCCTTCAAGGACCACGTGGAACAACGCGCAGGGTGAGAAAAATGGCTCGCGGGACCCTCATCACTCGGGCTTGCGTTGCAGGGTCGCTCATCCTGTCGCCACGGTCGTGCCTCTTTCTGCTCCCGGTGGAAAGCATTCTGACGCTGTCGCTGGTGCTACTGAGTGCGTTGTTACGCCGGAAATAAAACATTGTTCTAGAAGGCATCCGAGTTCAACGCTAAGAGGAACATGAGGTTGCCACATTCAATAGGAAAAAAACAAAACTCAAGCATTTGTTTTCTTTTTCTTTCCTTGGACTCAAATTATGAAAACTCTTAGAGATGTCTCAGAGAAGGCAGCAGTGAAATGTGTACCATGAACTCAAGTTCAGTGTCCTAATTACAGTGTGGTTAACGTTCATACGGTTGCATTCTACAGTGTGATGATGTTGTATAAGTCTTGGTAGAAAACAACTTTTGACAATTTAAGAAATTGTTGTCTCTTCAAAATAAATTTACATGATCCTGATGGAACATTTTGGGATGTCACTTGAAAATATACTCACCTTCAGTCTATGGTGACCTCAACATCCAGAAATCCACATTATCTCTAAAAGTTTTTAGATTGCTTTGTGAGGAAGCCATCAATCCCATTATCCTGGTGTGGCATTAACATTCATTATGCACTCCTATTTCAGAACTGACTGGGAGAATTTTCTGAGCTTGACATAAATCCTTGGATGGTAGAGGCTGATAATCATTGTGAGAGGGAAACACATTTTCTTTTCTTTTTGTTTTCATAGTTAAATGTTTTGGTTGCATTTCCTCACTTTAATTGGGTATAAGTCACTTACTCATTGATCACTGAGTTAAGACTGTAAATCATGAAGGAAAGGAAAATGTTCATTCTTATGAAAAAAAAATCAATAGTAGTATGCAATACTTTCCAGGCAGGAAAAATATATAACCTCAATGTTCATTATTTTAAACTGTGGAATTCTTTTCTTGAGCCCTCCTTTTTCTTTGGGCACACGATATGAGAAATCAACAATATAAATGATTTATATCCAAGAAAGTCAGTAGAGCATTATAGAAAGAATATGAGCTTTGAATAGCATTTGAATCCCCTCTACTGTTTAATAACTATACGACTGTAGCCAACTTATTTAACCCTATTAAATATTGGCTTCCTCACTTCTATAGTGGGAAATAGCAATACTTACAAGGCTGTAGCAAATATTAAGTCAGAATATAATGCACTTATCACATAGTAGGTACCCAATAGTAGTTGGAATTAACATCATTATATTGTTGTTACTAGCATTATCACTGTAATTATTATTTGTTACCAAACTATTATGCTATGTTGACAATATCAGACAGAAAAAATATATGGCCACTTTCAGAAACAGATTAGTCTGAAGAAGTTATAATGTAAAGAGCTCAGACATAGAACATTTGAATGATAATTAAGTAGTGATAAAGAGGGAGGGAGAAGATAATTGAATTCATTGGTTGCTAAGGATTTTTCCCCCCCAATTAATAGTCAAACCCACTTCTGGGACTATAACCTAAGAATCCCAAAACACCAGTTCAAAAGAATATAAGCACCCCTATGTTCATAGCAGTGTTATTTACAGTAGCCAAGATCTGGAAACAGCACAAATGCCCATCAAATGATGAGTGGATAAAAAAGCTGTGGTACATTTACACAATGGAATACTATGCAGCAGGAAAACAGAAGGAAGTCTTACCTTTTGCAACAGCATAGATGCACCTGGAGATTATTATGCTAAGTGAAATAAGCCAGGCAGTGAAATACAAATACCATATACTTTTGCTTATATGTGAAATCTAATGAACAAAATAAACTGACAAACTAATAAAATAGAACAGAGGCATGGATACATGGAAGAGACTGACATCTATCAGAGGGGAGGGGGAAGGATAGGACTGGATTAAAGAAGGTGAAGGGATTAGACAAAGAACATACATGCATAACCCATGCACACAGACAACACTGAGGGATGGGGGATGAGGGCTGGGTGGAGGTGGGCAAAGGGGGGAAATGGGAACATTTGTAATAGTGTACACAATAAAAATAAAGAAAAAATATGTCACACATGGCAAAAAAAAGTCAATCTCATGGGGTTAAATACTTTCTCTATATCTGAATTTCATTTATTCCATCATTCATTCATTCAAAAAATTCTGTGTTTATGTTGTATGAACTATATGCTAGGCATTGTAGAGGAAAGACCAAGGCATAGGAGAATGCAAAGAAAATTTAATCTGAAATAAACAAGGTGCTTTTTTGAAACCATAAACAAAAAAGATGCCCACCCTCACCAAAAGATAAGGACTACAAATTAATAAAAATATCAGGTACTTCCATAGGATTGAGAAAAATTAAGACATTTCAAACTGGCAAAAATACATAGACACTCCTATCCGCTGTTTGGGAGAACATGAATTGTTACGTTATTTGGGAGAGGTAATTTGAAAATACCTACATTTAAAACGTGCATAGCCAGAAATTGCAACTTTCAGAATTTATCCTACAGAAATAATATGTTCAGAGCATAAAGATACACCTGCAAAGAGGCTTGCCGCAGCACTGTTTAGAACTGCAGAAGAGCAACGGGGAGAACAGCACAATACATTAGTCATGTACTGCTGTGTAACAAATTATCCCCAAAGTTGGTTGTTCAAAAAACCAAACATTTATTATCTTAAAAGGTTTTATGGATCATGAATTTGCTTGTGGCATACCTAGGTGATTCTGGCTTAGGGTCTCTTAGGTGCTTACAGTCAAGATGTATTTGTCTTATTTGTTTAGTATTTCTTTTGTTCCCCTTGCCAGACACAATGTATCAGAAAAATATTGCTACAAGAAATGTCTGACATGTTCCTACCTATGTTTCCTTCTAGTATTTTTATGGTTTTGAGTCTAATGTTTAAGTTTTTAATCTATTTTGAGTTGATTCTTGTGTATGGTGCAAGAAAGTGGTCTAGTTAAAGTTTTTTGTTTTTTTTTTTTGCAGGTAAATGTCCAATTTTCCCAATCCCATTTACTGAATATCTTTACCACGTTGTATGATCTTGGCTCCTTTGACCCTTATTAATTGACCATAAAGGCTTGGGTTTATTTCTGGGCTCTCATTCTGTTGGATTGATCTATATGTCTGTTTTTATGCAGACTGTTTTGATTATAGTGGTCTTGTAGTACAGTTTGATGTCGGGTCCTGTGATTCTTCCAACTTTGTTCTTACTTCTCAAGATTGCTGTGGCTATTCTAGGTCTTCTGCTGTTTCATATGAATATTTGGAATATTGGTTCTAGTTCTGTGAAATATGCCAAGTACCATATTATTTCACTTATATGTGGAATCTAATGAACAATATAAGCTAATAACCAAAATAGAAACAGACATAGGTAAAGAGGACAGATGGACAGTTGTTAAGGGGAGAAGGTTGGGTGAGAAAGGTGAAGGCATTAAGCAAAAAAAATAATAAAATAAAATAAAACTAATAGGCACAGACAACAATATGGTGATTACAAGAGGGAAAGTAAGGTGCGGGATGTAGAAAAGGGCAAAGCGGGTAGAAATGATGATGGAAGGAGACTTGGTGAGGTGAACACACAGTACAAAATACAGATGATGTACTGTAGAATTATACACCTGAAACCTATATAATTAACTAATATCACTTCAATAAATTCAATAAAAAATGTAAATTGAAAAAATACTAACAGAAAATTCAGGAGTGGAAGAGGTTGATCAGGAAACTATTTGTTCATTATAAGTCTTTCTATTGGGCTTTTAAAAATATATTTTATTGATTATGCTACTAGTTGTCCCATTCCCCCCCTTTATTTCCCTCCACACTACATACCCCCCCACCCTCATTTCCCTCCTTTTGTTCAAGTCCATGGGTCGTACATATAAGTTCTTTGACTTCTACATTTCCTATGCTATTCTTAATCTCCCCCTGTCTATTTTCTACTTACCATTTATGCTATTTATTCTATGTACCTTTCCCCCCTCTCTCCCTGTCCCACTCCCCCACTGATAACCCTCCATGTGATCTCCATTTCTGTGATTCTGTTCCTGTTCTAGTTGTTTGCTTAGTTTTTTTTTTTAGGTTCAGTTGTTAATAGCTGCGAGTTTGTTGTCACTTTACTATTTATATTTTTGTTCTTCCTTTTCTTAGATAAGTCCCTTTACATTTCATAAAATAAAGGCTTAATGATGATGAACTCCTTTAGCTTTCCTTTGTCTGGGAAGCACTTTATCTACCCTTCCACTCTAAATAATAGCTTTGCTGGATAGAGTAATATTGAATATAGGTCTTTGCCTTTCTTGATTTCAAATATCTCTTTCCAAACCCTTCTTGCCTGCAAGGTCTCTTTTGAGAAATCAGCTGATAATCTTATGGGCACTCCTTTGTAGGTAACTGTCTCCTTTTCTTGCTGCTTTCAAGATTCTCTCCTTATCTTTAATCTTAGATAATGTAATTATGATGTGCCTTGGTGTGTGCTTCCATGGGTCCAACTTCTCTGGGACTCTCTGAGATTCCTGGACTTCCTGAAAGTCTATTTCCTTTGCCAGATTGCGGAAGTTTTCCTTCATTATTTTTTCAAATAAGTTTTCAATTTCTTGGTCTTCCTTTTCTCTTTCTGGCACCCCTATGATTCAGATGTTGGAACATTTAAAGTTGTCCTGGAGGTTTCCAAGCCTCTCTTCCTTTTTCTGAGTTCTTGTTTCCTCATTCTGTTCTGGTCAAATGTCTACTTCTTCTTTCTGGTCCACACCATTGATTTGAGTCCTGGTTTCCTTCCCTTCACTGTCAATGCCCTGTACATTTTCCTTCATATCACTTTTCATAGCCTTAATTTTTTTCCTCTAATTTGTGACCATAGCCAACCAATTCTGTGAGCATCCTGATTACCAATGTTTTGAACTGTGCATCTAATAGGTTGGCTATCTCTTCATCACTTAGTTCTATTTTTTCTGGGGCTTTGATCTATTCTTTCATTTGGGCCATTTTTTTTTTTTGGTCTTGACACACCTGTTATGGGGTGGGGCCTTAGGTTTTCACCAGAGTGGGGCAACCCACAATGCTGCGTTGTGGCCCTATATGTGGGGGAGGGGCCGAGAGGGAATAGTGCCGTTTGCTCTGCTCTCTGCCAGTTTTCAGTCCCTTCCCCCGCTACCCACAATCAAATTGGGCCCTTCTGGTGCTGATTCTTGGGTTGGTGGGCTTGTGTATGTTCTAGGACCCTGTGGGTCTCCCCAATGAACTCTCCTGTGGGTCTGGCAGTTTCTCCTGCTGCCTCAAGCCTCACAGGTGTTTTCAGTCTGAGGTTTTGAGACTTTATTTCCCCAAGCTGGAACCCTGGGTTGTGCAGTCTATCTCACTCCCCAGTTGTTCCTCCTGATTTATCTTCATGCGAATGTGGGACTGCCGGGTCTGCAATCTGCCACCTTACCTGATCCTCCAGCTGTGGCCTTGTCCTGAGTCCTCTCTGCCTGGCTGCCAGTCTCTACCCTTCCTACTGGTCTGGAAGAAAGTTTCTTTAACTTCTTGGTTGTTGGACTTCCATACAGTTCGATTTTCTGTCAGTTTTGGTTGTTTTTTGTTTTTAAATTTGTTGTTGTCCTTCTTTTGGTTGTGCGAGGAGGCACAGTGTGTCGACCCATGCCTCCATCTTGACTGGAAGTCCTATAGGACTTTATAATTATACAAACATATATGCATATATGCTTCATAAAAATTAGAATTGAAACTAAAACAAAGCAAACAAAGAAACAATGAAAACTATATTTTGGAGAGTATAAATGCATCTCACAACACTACCTCGTCCTTCTTTGTCCTTGGAAAACATTATTAACTGTTAACAGCTCTCTTTCCCTCCAGATCCTGGAAACAGATTCACAATCCTTCCCAATATCTATTTCTAGGTTTATCAGAGTTGGATCTTTAGAGGAAAACAGTTTGTCATTTTTGGCCTAGGAGAAAATGCTCAATCTCCTATAGTCCTGGCCCTGAATTTTTTATTTTAAGTGAAAGAAAGCATAGAATCTGTTTTCTGGAATACTGAATTAGAATATGCACCTCAGTATACCTGATTCCAAGAAATGACTTAATTAAAGGATATAAGTAAGTCTTCACTGTAGAACTCTAATATTCCAGTGAAATTGCTACAGTTGAAAAACATTTAGGTTTCTCGATACTAACATGAAGATATATTTTCAAACTTTGTTACTATGATTAATAGAATTTAATTACTTCAAAGTTTTCTTTTTTAAGTTATATATTTTTAAAAAGGTTTTATTTATTTATTTTTAGAGAGGAAGAAAGGAGGGAGAAAAAGAAGAAGAGAAACATCAATGTGTGGCCTGGCCCATAACCCAGGCATGTGCCCTAACTGGGAATCAAACCAGTGACCCTTTGGTTCGTTGGCCGGCACTCAATCCACTGAGCCACATCGGCCAGGGCTAAATTATATTTTATTGATTATGCTATTACAGTCCCAATTTCCCCCCTTCTACCCCCTCTACCCAGCACCCCCCACACCCTCAGGCAATCCCCCCACCATTGTTCATGTCCATGGGACATCCATATGTGTTCCTTGGCTACTCCATTTCCTATACTGTATTTTACATTCCCATGGCTATTCTGTAACTACCTATTTGGACTTCTTAATTCCCTCACCTCTTCACCTATTCCCCTACAACCCCTTCCCATCTGGCAACTATAAAACACTCTCCATATCCATGATTCTGCCTCTGTTCTTGTTTGCTTATTTTGTTTTTTAGATTCAATTGTTGATAGGTATTTTTTGCCATTTTATTGTTCCTACTTTTGACCTTTCTCTTTTTCTTAAATAAGTCCCTTTAAAATTTCATATAATGATGGTTTGATGATGGTGAACTCCTTTAGTTTTTTTCTTGTATGGGAAGCTCTTTATCTGGCTTTTGATTCTAAATGATAGATTTGCTGGTAGAGCAATCTTGGCTGTAGGACCCTGCTTTTCATGACTTGGAATATTTCTTGCCAATCCCTTCTAGTCTGAAAAGTTTCTTTCGAGAAGTTGGCTGACAGTCTTATGGGAACTCCCCTGTAGGTAACTAACTACTTTTCTCTTGCTACTTTTAAGATTCTCTCTTTGTCTTTAACCTTTGGCATTTAATTATGATGTGTCTTGGAGTGGACCTCTTTGCATGCATCTTGTTTGAGACTCTCTGTACTTCCTGGACTCATGTGTCTATTTCCTTCACCAAATTAGGGAAGCTTTATTTCATTATTTTTTCAAATAGATTTCCAATTTCTTGCTCATTCTCTTCTCCATCTGGAACCTCTACCACGTGAATGTTGGATCTCTCGAAGTTGTCCCAGAGACTGCTTATACTATCCTCATGTTTTTCTGGATTCTTTTTTCTTCTTGTTGTTTTGACTGGTTGTATTTTGCTTCCTATGTTCCAAATCATTGATTTGATTCTTAGCTTCATCCACTCGGCTGTTTTTTCCCTGTGAATTGTTCTTTATTTCAATTAGTGTATCCTTCGTTTCTGACTAAATATTTTTTGTACTGTTGAGGTCTTCACTAAGTTCTTTGAGCATCTTTATAACCAATGTTTTGAACTCTGCATCTGATAGATTGCTTATCTCCATTTCATTTAGCTCTTTTTCTAGAGTTTTGATCTGTTCTTTCATTTGGGCCATGTTTCTTTGTCTCCTTGTTTTGGCAGCCTCCCTGTGTTTGTTTCTATGTATTAGGTAGAGCTTCTTTGACGCTGTGTCTTGGTAGTGTGGTCTAATGCAGTGGGTGTCCTATAGGTTCCAGTGGCATAGCCTCCCCTACCACCCAAGCTGGGTACTTAAGGTGCGCCCTTTGAGTGGGCTGAATACACCCTCCTCTTGCAATTGAGCCTTGATTGTTGTTGGTAATTCAATGGGAGGGATTTACCCAGGCCAGGCAATTGCAAGGGCTGGCTGTGACCACTTACCACTAACCTCCACCCTTCGTGGAGGATCAGCTGTGCAGGGGCAGGGAGGTGGTGCTCTGATGTGTTCTGTTGCTGTCCACTGGGTGTGCTAGCCCTGGGGTTTCCTGGGTGGTGCTGGCCAAGGTCAGCCCTCACCTATGTTTTGCTCAGGGCCACCCTGCTTGAGCTATAAAGCAATCTGAGATAGTTGCTACTCATGCTGGTCTTGGAGATTCCCAGGTAAAGCCAAGGTGTGAATCTAAGTTGGCTGCTGCTAGTGCCAGGCCTGGGGCCACCTAGCAAGCTGTACAGGGGTTGGAGGTTCACTGAGGCTGGCTGCTGCTTGTTTGAGAGGATTTAGGAAATTGAGAAGAATGATCCAAAACCAGCCATTCATATGAGAAAGCAGCTTGGATGAGCATGCAAGTTTGGTGGGATGGAGTCTCCTCTGGGGGATCTTCAGGGTGGGGCAAACAGTGTTAGCCAGTTTGATGGAGTCTTGGATATGGCATCAGCCTGCCTGCTCTGTGGCTCTGTGGAGGGGAGGGTTGAGAAAAGGGACAATGGCTTCTGCCTGCATTTCTGTCTGGGAAAATGCTGTCCCCCAGCTCTTGCCTTGGTGCCAGACACTTCAGTTTCTCTCTGTATACCACTGGTGCCTTTCAAGCTGCTACCCCAGTGCTAGAGCTCAGAAAGAGTGAGTCTGAATACTTTTTGTGTGTGAGTTCTTTAAGAGGAACTGCTTGGGGCTCTAGAAGTTTCTTCCACCAACACAATCCCCATTGGTTTTTGCAGCCAGAAATTGTAGGGACTTATTTTCGTGGCACTGGAACCATGGGCTTGAGGCCTGGTGTGGGGCTGGGACTCCTACTCCCAAGATACCTTCTCAATTTTTTATCCACCACACATGGATGTGGTTCCACACCTCTGCCTCCCTACCAGTCTGAATGGATGGTTTTCTTTAATTCCATAGTTGTCAGATTTCCATTCAATATGATTTATGACAGTTCTGAGTGATGGTTGTACTATATTTTAGTTGTAATTTTGATGTTATTGTGTGAGGAGGCAAGCAGCGTTTACATATACCACCATCTTGACCAGAAGTCCTCAAGAATTTTCAAAGTAACACAAATAACTCCCCTAGTGATATTGGCATAACACTTTTATAAGAAAATCATGTTCCTTGAAGTCAGCATACAGTTAATTCACATTTGGAGATGCGGATACCATGACAACATGACAATTTAATGAGGTTTGAATAGCTTCATAAAAGGGATTATTAAAAGGAAGAGAAAAGAAATGCTCTGTGATAGAAATAGAGTACTACATTTATCTGGACAACTTTTAACAGTCATTTGCAAGGACTTTTTGTCACTCTTTTATCATAGTTTACTTTTTTTTTTTCCATTTCTATTACTACAGCAGTGGGATTATTTGTTCTATAATGAAAATGAGTTTCTGTACAAATTCAAGGAGCATACTTAAATCTATCAAGCACAGCAGCTGTTAAAATCTCCTGGCATTTTTCAATGGCATTTTTATATTCCTTGGAATTTGATTGTCTCTGCCTCATCTTTATATTAACCACATGGCTAGTGTGCAAGGACAAAAGTTTATAGCTTAAATTTTCTTGCCACAAGGTCTCAGAGGACATTGTGACTCAGGTCCCTGGAGAGGAAGACCTAATGGTGTGTGGTAAATGAGATATGGGCCAATGTGGGTAATGATACAATGTTAGACAAAGCGTCAGAAAATCTGTCAAGGGCCCCAAATTCTGTCAAGCCAGCGGAGTGACTTTGAGCAAGCCACTTACCCTCCAAATCTCATCTCTCTCATCTGTAAAATGAGATGATTGGGTTTAATGGCCTCTAAGATCCTTTCTTACATTCAGATCCCTTAATATTGCTGTGGCAAGCTTTACTCTTTCAGGATTTCTACGGATGAGTGTTTAAACATAGAAATTATGTAGGTGGGGTAGCCTATATTCTCTTAGGGACACACACACACACACACACAAAGGCACAACCAGTGTTAAGACCAATGCCAGGACAAGTGCAGTGGACTTACAAATCCACTTGGGTGGTTTAAGTTTGCTATGATGATGTGTGGTCAGGCAAAGGTATTAAAAAGCTGAGGATCAATTAGAAAATATTTCAGTAGAAAATATCTATGCCAAGAATAAAGCCTCAAAAAAAAGTGAAACAATAAAATCCCTAAAGATATGAAGTGACTCAGATGTTTTTATTTGTTTGCTTGTTTATGGACACTGCATGAAAAAGAATAGTGTACTTTTTTGGTAAGGTGATGTAACTTGGTTGGGGAGGATAGTGGGTGGCAATTCAGATCACAGCCTTAGCCCTGCCTCACAAATTTGGGCAAATTAATTATGTTTTCTTTATTTCTGGTTCATCATCAGTTAAAATTTGAAGGTGTAGTGTTTACATTTTAGTACTTTATAAAGGAACACAATTGAGCAGAGTGCTTAGCAAACAAAGACTCTAGGTATAAACAGAAGCGGACTTGGATCCCAGCTCCATGGCTCACCTCTTGTGAGTTCTTGGGAAAATGAAATAATCTCTCTAAGCTCAGCTTCCTCATCTGTAAGGAGAGAGCATATCTGTGTTAGAAGATTTCCATTTTTGCCTGCCTGACATTTTTTCACCTACTCTTGGAACCCCTCTTCCTGTAGGGACACTCCTTCCATGTGATTAGTTCAGGTAGGGGCTGAAAACAGTCTGTCCTGTTCCTTGGTTGGGTATGACCTGGGACTGGCCAACCACCTTATCCTTATCCCTAATCAAGTTCAACTTCATGGATAAGCGTATGACACAAGGCCGCCAGACAGCTCTCTGGGATTTTATTTCCAGAGCTGTGGGGAAGATGCTTCCTTTCTGTTTGAGTTACTAAGGGGGTAGAATATAAGTTTGAGTCTAATGAGGGGACTTTTGGAGAGAGAGAGGTTGTGATAAGACAGGGATAAAGATGGAGATTGAGATAGAAGTGTGGATAGAGATAGAGATGGGGAAAGGAATAGAGTTAGGGAGAGGAGTGGGAGTTAGAGATAGGGATGAAGATGGAATTGAGGTAGGGCTAGGAACAAGGAAAGAGTTAGAGGGAGGGCTAGGGACAAGGACAGAGTTGGAGGGAGGGCTAGGGACAAGGAAAGAGTTGGAGGGAGGGCTAGGGACAAGGAAAGAGTTGGAGGGAGGGCTAGGGTCAAGGAAAGAGTTAGAGGGAGGGTTAGGGACAGCACCCTAACAGCATTGTTTGAGCCCTAAATCCAGCTAAACCACTACCCTCAAATATTTTGGCTCATGAGCCAATAAGTTTCTTTTGCTTAAACTATATTGACTTGAGGTCCTATCGCTGACAACTGAAAGTGTCAGAACACAATAGTTACCTCATGGGGTTAAGGCAAAAATTAAATAAAATGAAGCATGTAAAGCACTTAGCACAGTGCTTGGCAAGGCCAAGTTGCCACTGTAAGATGGCATTAAATACACAGTAGCCATTGTTAAAACTAATTAAATAGAGAACACTTATTTATATCTCTGCTATTTTTTTACTCTAAAAAGATTGAAGATGAAAATAAAACAAAAATTAAAACAGTATGCTTAAAGTTCTAGTATGGTTTAAAGAATCATTGAGGCTTTTTGTCACCTAGGCAACTAGGAGTTGAAGCTAGTCATTTAAAGTAGGGGAAGTGCTTCCTAATGGGATGGGTCCCTAGGGGCATCATTCCTTCATTCATTTTTTCCACTTAGCATATGTACATTGAGAGACTCTAATGTGCTTGTTAAAGATATACAGGTAAGAAGTATTTGAGTTCTTGCTTTTCGGAAGCTGATAGTTTAAAATGGAGACAGACATGCAAAGTTTTTCAATGCAGTTAATTAACCCTGTGCAGGGACACAGAAGAGAAAGGACACATGAGTTTGCTCTGTACGGGGGAACCATGGGAGATTTAGAGAGAGGGGAGAGCATTTGAGTTGAGTTGAGTTTCTCAACTTGCTGAACATCGGAAGACTTTTAAACAGAAGAACTGTGAACCTGAAATGCGGGAAGCCTGGCGATATTGCTGAACATGGAGTTTGGAGGTGAGGAGGAATGGCAGATGTGAGGCTGAGCAGAAAGGCAGTCCTTTGATTTTTGCAGGCCTCATGTGTCGAGGAAAGTAGACAATCAAGAAGCAACTTTGGAGCACAACACATGCCTGGATGGCAGGGCTCAGAGCAGGGGACAGATGGCATCTAGGGCAGGTGTGAGGGAAATGGCCAGGGCACTTTTATCGGTTAGGCTTCAGTTTGTCTACACACACAACATCAGGGAAAACAATGTCTTGAATAGGATAAAGGTTTTTTTCTTTTTTTTTTTTTAAGATTTTATTTTTATTTTTAGACAGAGGGGAAGGGAGGGAGAAAGAGAGGGAGAGAAACATCAATGTGTGGTTGCCTCCCATGTCCCTCACTGGGGACCTGGCACACAACCCAGGCATGTGCCTGACCAGGAATCCAACTGGCGACCCCTTGGTTCACAGGCCGGCACTCAAACCACTGAGCCACACCAGCCAGGGCAGGTTTATTTCTTTCTTACATAAAATAGCTGAAGATAGGCAGCCTGGGACTGGTGAGGTCTCCCGGTGGTCAGACTACTAGGCTCTTTGCTGGTCACAGTGTGAACCTCACTCGACATTGCACGAGACGGCTGCTGGCTACCAAGCCACTGAGCTGGTGTTCCAGGCATCAGTTGACAGAGTCGATCTGAGGAGGTTCTATTTATGTCTTATTATCTAAAATGAGGTTATTTCTCCATACCTAGCTTCAAGGAAGACTGGAATATGTGTATTTGGGTGGGCAGCGGTGTGTCCGGCTAACACTCAGCACTGTATAGGGTTGGGGGGAATGGGTATTAGGAAGAAATTAGCCATCCCTGGAATGAAGCATCACGGCAGGGATGAGGCTGGGAGTGAAGCAGTCTGTCAGTGCTCAAAGGGGGAAGCGAGAACAATTTCACTTGCACAGGCAATAGTGATCACAGAGACAGACCACATTCACACATCCAGTCGTGGATTTGCTGAGTTCCAGAAAGATCTGTGTGCATATGCACATGCACATAGTCTTATGTGTACACAGTACACCGTGGGTCAAAAATATTGTCCTACAGTTTTAAATAGTTTGGTCACAGAGATTAATGATAACTATGAAGTAGACTTAATTCTAAAATGCAGGTGATTCAGCTTTCTCTTTAATAATAATAAAACCAGAAACATTCCTATCAATATTTTAAGACATAAACTCCTTTGCTATGCTCCTCACAGAAGTTTTCAAACTCAGGGAAACCAAATATTCTATGATGCCAAAGGATTTTAGGGATTTGGACATTTTTAAGAGCTAAGAGTTAAGTATTTGAGCTGAGAGCCAAAATAAATATAGCCATTAAGTTACCATTTTGGACATTGTGTATATCTGTCAGTCAGAGACTGGTTTTCAGGTTCCCAGGAGATCAGGTCCTTAAAGTAAATGTTCCAGAGGCTTTTAGCATCAGCCAAGGACAAACGTGTGACACTCCTAGACTTTCATTTGTTCCAGGACTCCAATAGTTCCAGGACATGTGGGGTTATACAAGCACTATTTCGAAATGAGTTGTAGGGACTCTTCATTATTTGCAGACTCGCTATGTGAGGAGGACATGTGCCAGGTGTGGTGCAGCAGATGCATCCCCAATTTACCAGAATCACGTCACCATTCACTCACATTATGGCAGCCTGGTGTTCAAAATCTGCTCGAAACCAGACAAGCATATGCTGTACGGCTTTTCGATAGGCGTGTTTCTCAGGGTAATATACTATCCCTAGCAGGTTGCCGGAAAGTTAATTTATTCCTGATCTGCGAGAATCACTTGGAGTTGTCTCTGGGCATCCACATCAAAGCCTTGAAGTGCTAGAGAAGAGACTGGGACAGAACTCACAGGCTTGTCAGACCCGGCAGAGCATTCTACATTGGGGGCGAATATATTGTAAAGTGCATGCTAATGAATTGCAAATGGTGTCACACAGTCTTTGCACCTTGTGATATTACTTCAAGATTTCAGAATTCCAAAAATGCATTTTTAATATGATTCAAGTGTATAAATATTAAGGAGGCATTAACCTTTATCAAAATGATATTATCTTGTGTTAAAAAGATCAATATTTAACATAACAGGGCATATAGTTTGACTTTGCTATAAAGTGGTTCATGAGAAGAACAGTATTTGCCCCCAAAATTACTCGTGTAAAAACTGTGAAACCTTTCACTTACATGTCTTTGGTAATGGCAGGAGTGGGGGTGGGCATTGGGGGAGAAAGAGGAATATTGCAGGTACTGAGAAAAGAGTAAATTGAAAGATGTCAGTTTTTAATTAACATGCTGCTTATCATCTGTGAGCATGGCTAATAACAAAAACCTGTAGGCACTAAATATACTGAGTCTTCGAGAGGTTTCTCAGCCTAGACAACCTACAGGGTTTTTGTCAATTTGGAGTCACTGATGCAAACATTTTGTTCAAATACTTTATTTGTCTTCTAGCTGTATAGCACCAAGAAGAATGTTTTCAAGGTCAAATGAATATTTTGATAAATCAGAATGTGGGATTCCATGAATGTGCCTCCTTGAGGCTGATTGGGAACCTTGGTGAAGCAAATTGGAGCCTAGCTCATGTCCTCAGACCAGCAATATGCTTACATTGCTATCAATCCCCTTAAAAAAGCACTTTTCTCTCCAGCAGGATTCGTAACCGAAGTCAATCAGTTTCAGCCTCAGAAGAACCCAGACCAGCAGAAAATAGAAGAGTAAAACTACTTATTTTTGTCTTTCATTGTCAGAATCTTCAACTGAGGGGCAGCTCCGTGACCCTGCATCCATCCCCACACCATTAGGGCAGCAGAGGCACGGAGCTTGTGCCCTGCCCTGTCCCCACTTCCCGGCCCAGTGCCAAGCTCATGGCAGGTACTCAACAAGTATTCATTGAACAAAAACATAGATATCAAGGGTCACAAGACTAAAATTACCTATTTGAATTAACTTAGGAAATGACTCAGGGAGTGTTAAGCAGTAATTAAAATCTTATATCATGACTCATTTCCCAGAAAGTTCTTAAGGGACTTGGGAATTTGTAAACTGCTGAGCTCTCATTTTGTAAAGAATTTCTGTGCTTTTGGATTTACATATGAACAAGTAATTGAGGGATATTTATTAACTCTGGACTGTAGAAAATGAATCCAAATTGTAGGTGCTGCCTATATTAAAAAAAAAAGGGTCTGGGCCCTGAGGGGGGACACTATGAATTGTGGGACGCTTTAATTGTGATTACATAAACAATTCCAGTGGTACAGCACCCCGTGGAAGAGTAACACGTTTCACCCAGGTTTGCGCCTCTTCCACTTGGGAGGGAGGCGCTTGCAGGAGAACAGCCTGCGCAGCAGCCACGAAGGGGCATCACTCGCGTGGCCACAACACGGAGGCCTCTGGGCCCTGTCACATGGCCAACATTCAGCTTGGGCACCGATTAGCGTTCGCATGTATTTATTTGGGAGAAAAGGGGAAGGATGAGTGATGATTTTACCTGTAAATGAAGACACAGTGGAACAGGAAGGCAGACTTCATACATCATTATGTGAGCCAACAAGGGCCTCCCACCCTCCATTCCCAAGTACCGCCATTGGCAATCAAATGGGTTTTGTTCTTTCTCTAGTTGGTAATTCTGAAGATTGTCTTGTTCATTGCAGGAGTGTCCCCTATGTTGTGCCTGTTTAATACTTAATGCGGTTTGTGAACGGCTGCTGTGGCGCTGAGGGCTAGTTCCCACCCACGGTGTTACGCGAACGAGCCTGAGATGGCCTCTGGTATTGACCTCTAGGTTCTTTTTTACTTTGCTGAAGGTTGAGATCTATTAGTTCAAAAGCCTACCAGCATCAACTCAAAACTTGACATATCCAATTATTTTAAAAATATCCTAAACAAGCATATTTTTTAGCCTTTTGGAGACTACCTGCTTTACATGCCCCGTGAAGCTTAACCCTATATCTGCTGGTCATTGACAAGCTAGAGCTTGTGGTTATAAGACCCCCTTGAAGCTCTCTGACCCAGACACATGGCCTAGTCACATAAGCCCCCTCTCCAACCTTTCTCTTCCCTTGGATTCTCCTTGTGCTCTTCTCCTTCTGGTTGGGGGCCCTCACGCTGGACATTCTCATGCAGTGAGGGGCTTCCCCGCTCATGCATCCCCGTCCAAGTGCTGTCCATATGAGAACACTACAAGAAGACAGCCATCTCTGAACCAGAAGGCAAGCCCTCACCAGACACCAAATCTGCCGGAACCTTGATCTTGAATTTCTCAGACTCCAGAACTGTGAGAAGTCAAAGTTATTTGAGTCACTCACCCTATGGTATTTTTGTTATAAATAGTCCGAACAGACAGAAGACAACAGTCATCATAGGAAAAACTTTGCAGCTGAGGCTCAGAGAAGTTGGAGCATGAGGTATATTTGCAGAATAGCAAACAAGCCAGTTGATTGAATCACGGAGCACATGCAGGGAAAGATTGGGAGAAAAGCTTGAAAAGTGCATTTGGGTGACATTATAAGGCCCTTGAACACCATGGCTCTGAATGCCATGGACTTTGGCTAGCGGTGGAGGGTCCTCGAAGGCTCTTGAGTGAGACAGTGATGTGATGAGAACTGTGTGCCTACAAGATTTATCTGGAGACAGTGTAAAGTCTAGTCTGAAGAGGGGAAAGACAAGTGCTTAAAAAGATTTTACTTCAGCAGCTTTGCAGTAATCCAGCAAGATAATGAAAGCCTGAACACAAGTGGTGGAGGAGGAAGAAGCAAGGGGTTATCGATCATTTCTCCACCCTTCACGCAGATGATGCCGTCCTAAGTGTCTCATTTCTGTCTATTTTCATCTCACTTCTGTCGTTGTTGTAGGTACCTAGAAGCAAAGTGATATTGCTATAGCACAATCATATTTCTTCACATTGAACACATTAAAATACTCACAAGGAGATAGAATTAAATTCTCTGGTAGAATTAAATTCTCTAATAGAATAAGAACAAAATAGTTAACTAGAGACTTGTTGGCTGGAAACAGCAACTACTCATAAAGACAGTTCATTTAAAATGAAAGTCATACATTCATGTGTTGATCTGGTGGTATCTTTCTATAAAATACATTTGTAGTTGTTTTTCAAAATACCTACTAGCCTCATAAATTAATAAAATTTAAGTTAAATATTTCACCAGGGAAGAAATAATCAAGCATAGTGGACTTCTGTAAGGTATGTGAAGCAAAGATCTTGAATAACGTTAATTGCTCAGATGCTGTTCACAGCACCCAAGCCATTGGGATGTTAAAACTGCAGCTACTAAGGACAATGGTTTCAAAAGTTCCTTTAAAAAGCATTTGCTGCCCTGGCCGGTGTGGTTTGGTTGGTTGGAGCATCTGCCTGTAAACCAAAATGTCATGGGTTCAATTACCAGTCAGCGCACATGGCTAGGTTTTGGGTTTGGTCCCCAGTTGGAGCTCATTCCTGTGGCAACCAATCCTTCTCTCTCTCCTCCCCCTTCTCCCCTCTCTCAAATCAATAAGCATGTCCCTGGATGAGGACTAAAAAATCCCCACATTTGCCTATAGTCTTAATGGGGTGTTTGCCTCTTCTGTATTCATTTTATCTATTATTTCCCCCAAGTATGGAGGAGTATTTGGCTCCTGGAAAATCATCCCTGTTCCACAGAGAAACAAGTGACCCACGCTATGTCAATTAATGCTTTTCATCACTCCATGCTTCCATTTGCTTTCCATCACCTGATGTTTCCATTTCCACAGAGAATGGTTCAGGACTCATGACCTGACACAGGGAATCTATGGAAGATCACTAGCTTCTGCTTGTCAATAATAGCAATTTTGACTTAACTTGGCTAAAATGATGACATTTATTTTCTTTTACAGCAAGAAGTCTAAACTTAGAGCCATCTTAGCCATACCATGGTGATGTCTCTGGTCTCAGCTTTGCCCTCTCCAATGGCTTGGTATTGTCCTCAGGATGTCCTTCCTCATGACCATAAGAAGGCTGCCAGCAGCAACTAGGATGACACACATTTTTGTCTCAGACCAAGCAGGTGAAATAGAGAGGAAGCCCCTCACCCTTTGATACAACGGGGCTCACTTAGGTCATATGCTCAACCTGAGCCAATCACAGACCAGGAGAATATTTTCTAATCAACTTAAGCTTTGAGTCCTGATTCAATCATCAGTAAGAGGAATAAAAGTGCTATGATTGGGTTATATTAGTCAGGATCCATGCAAGGGCCTAGAGAGTAGATGGATACTCCAAAAAGAGCCATGTGCTCTTAGGAACGCCGCTTGGAGGTGGAGAGAGATGAACGCTGGTGCAAAAAAATGTGCATGTTATCTGGGCAACACGATCAGTGAGTTGTGAAACAGGTTCCTCTGCAGATATTTCAGAGCAGGTGGCAGAGGTGGCAGGGAACTGATTAGATGCGTCACTCCTATCAAGGACTGGCAATGGTAGAGGGTAGCAATGGAGAGATGATTTCATGTGAAGGATTTAAAAGAAAGAGACACTGGTGCTCTGTGAGTCTTGAGCCCGCATCCTAAGGGCCAGGGTGTGTCTTCTCTTAGTATAAGCTGAGGAAGAGGGGCTGCAAGGGAATCTGGGGAGCCTGCTGTTTCCCTGCAGCTAGAGAATCAGCATGGGTGTGGCTTGACTCTTGTCCTGGAAATGTAGAATCTGGAGATGGGCCAGCAGGCTGTTTTGGCGGCAGAGTGAAGGGGATTGCTGCTACGCTATGATGGATCTGCATTCACAGAGTGGGGGACAATGAATGTGTGAATGGTTCCTGTGGCCAGGGTGTGGGCTATATGGGTGAACTTGAGAGTCAGTAGGAGAACCGTCTTAGATCTTTTCCATTAGGATCATGGCAGGAACAATGAGACCCCAACAGAAAGGAAGGTGAGGTGGAACACCCCTTCCGAAAAGCCTGTAGAAAAAGGAAGTACACAAATAACATGGGTTTGCCCGAATCAGAGAAACTGCAGATGAAAGACTGACTACTGGATATTGAGGTCTCTACAGAACCCTCCCCAAGCAAGTCAAATTTAAATATCTGCCAGACCCAGAAAGTGTGAAGTCATCTTACCACACTACTGGTCAAATGAAAGCTCTCCCCGTTCCTTTCCAGCCTCTCTGCTCTCCACTCCCACAGGGATCACACATTGGAAAGCAAGCTGGATGCAGAACAGCAGGGACAGAAAGAAGGACCATATCCTTTACCCCTGCAAATGGCCAGTCTACAGCAGGCCCTGTTTCGTTTCGAACACTGTCTTTGCATTCTACGGTGACTTTTGAGCTTTGTGTTAGTTAAAAGAGAGCCCCAAATCTTAGGCTTTCAGAAGTTTCCATCCTGGAACCACTGTACTTTGGCCATGACCTGCATGAGCAAAAAGGGGTCCTCTGTGTCATATCTTTCCATAACTGGGAAGATTGTGACTGGACTCTGTAGCCTCTGCTACAGCTGCCTCCAAACAAACAAACAAACACACACACAAACACCCACACAAACAGATCTTGATGGCCGTGCTTGCAAAAAGCAGCAACAAGAGTGTGGCTTCTCGCATGCGATGTTCGCTTCCTCCTAAATCTGGCACAGGGGTATCTGCCCCACGGAATCTAAATCAGGAGCAGACCTCGTGCTGAAGGGAGTCTAAGAATGCAGCCTCAGCTGTCTGGGTCCAGGCATGCAGCAAACACACCCTTGTCAGGGAGTGGCATGGAATTCGGGGAGCCAGCCTGCAGTGTCTGCCACAGTAGCCGCACCACACACCTGGGAGCTCTATATCCTGAGAAGTTTCACTGCCTGAGTGTGTTTACTGAGGAGATAGGCTTATAAGGAAATTGCCTTACAGCCTCCCTGTACATTTGGAAGCCAACTACTCACTGACATTCAAGAGTCTGCTATAGATCCAGGTGACACCCAGGTATAACCCCTCACTGTCTCCTGCCAAGTGGCTACCTTTCCCCTGACCCTGCTCTTTCCTTGAGCAATGAAGCTTCTTTGCACAGTTCTCATCAGAGCCTGCTCACATCTTACCCATCCTTTGGTAACCCTTGAAGGGCTACCTCCTCCAGGAACTTTCCTTTCCTTGGCTCTTCAGGCTCCTCTGAATTCCCTCTTTTCTGTGATTTGCAGCCAGAATACCATTTTTGCTTGCAATTGTATAAGCCTTGGATTTATTTGCAAATTTCTTCATTCATTCATCCACAATGTTTAAGGAACCCATACAAGATGCTTCTCTGGGTGCTAGGTGGTGAATGATAGGACAGACATGGTTCCTGTCTCCTTAAAGCTTGCAGACTGTCATGGAGACAGACATTAAGCAAGTAAACAAACATGTAAATATAGAATTGCAGGCTGTAATAAGAGCTATGAAAGTACATTTTCAGATGTGTTCAGAGGGTAAATCCAGGTTCTATCTTAAGTTGGGTGGTCAGAAAAGGTGTCTCTGAGGAAGTGAAATCTAAAGCAGAAAGCTTAGCCAGGCGCACAGTAGGAGGAAAAACATTAGGAGGAAAAACATTCCAGGCACAAGGAATCACATATTTAAAGGCCTTGAGTCAGGAAAGAGATCAAAGCACTTTAGACATTGAGAGGACAATATGTGTGGGGCACTGTGGCATGAGGCCGGTCACAGGAGTGAGAGAAAGTCAGAAATACAGGCAGATCATGTGCGGGCTTCCAGGTTAAGAACTGTGGATTTACAGGTGGGCGTGGGGCTGGAGGAGATTAGCCAAAGAACATCTACGCATATATTATGTGCATAGCTCATGGACACAGACAGCAATGTGGTGAAGGCCAGCGGGGGTGGGGGCTAAGGGAAGGAGGGTAAAGGGGGTCAGGGAATCTGTAACAGTGTCAACAATAAAAAAATAAAAATAAATAACTAAATAAACCTTTGGATTTAAAGTTAAAGATACTGGACAATTTTTTGAAGGATTTATGGCAGAGCAGTAATATGACCAAATTAATGTTTTAAAAGAATGCCCTGGTTCTCCAGTGGAAACGCAATTGCAAAAAAGCAAGATTCAAAGAAAAGGAACTGTCTGGAGAGCAATTACAAAGGCATAGACGAGACGTCACAGCGGCTGGCTGCTAATGGGGGCTGCAGGGGAGATGGAAGCAAGGTCTGGAATTGAGATCATAAGCTCTGTATCTTTTGTGCGTGCCAGGCACCTTGCTTGGTGGAAACCTACAGCTGTACTCAGCAAGTAAATACAATGAATCAATAAACTAATTAGTTAATTCATTACATGCTGTTTTAATCTTTTAAAAAGGGGAGCTGATCCATATTGTTAACTGGATCAAATATTTCACAACCGCTGAAGAAGTGATTATGTAGACACATAGTCAATTCGGTTTGTTTGCTAAGAAGATAGACTCGTTACAAGAGTAGTCTAGTAACTTTGGTCACATTAACAACTAAGTAATACAAAGTTATGCTTGGTGACTATGCTACGTTAACTGCTAGCATCGCCAACACTGCTGCTGGATGGTTCCACTGACACGTTGCCCTGGGAACCAGACATGGCCATTGCCATGGCCACCGTCCATCCTCCCAATGGCTTCTGGGCAATCCTTGCTTCTTCCTAACGCTGCTTTCTGATTCACAGTTTAGGGTGAACTTCTGGTGAGTGGAGTGGGGCTCAGGGGCTCATATCCTTGAAAGGTGGGAAATTGAGCTTCCAGAGTTGGAGACAGGCTGCGCTTCCCACCAAGATTTATGAAGTGCAGAATTCTCCAAACTTAGGAATTGGGTTTAGATATTGGGATCCTAAAAGAGACTGACAACTACTACCTATTATCCCCATCAGTTCATAAAAGTAAGCAACATTTAGCACCAAACTGTCAAAGAGGGCAAATTGTAGTATATAGGGCAGCCTATTAATGGAGTACAGTTTTTTAATAGAAAATTCACTATATTGTTCTTACTTTTTTCTTTTCTTTGTTCATGGTGAAGCTTTGCTTGGTCCTCAGAGCTGCTCTGGGAGCGCAGGTGTGCAGTGGACATGGGCTTCGGAGAGCAGGCTGAGCCTTTGCTTTTCAGCTCTACCAGTTGGCAGCTGTACCATCTCAGGTTAATTAAATTTGAGATTTAAAGTCATTTTTGTAAAGTGGGAATAATAATTCCTAAGAGTTGCTGAGGGAATTAAATGAGATGATGTGTGCAAATGATTAGCGGGAGGCCTAGGACACAGGAACCAGGGGTCGGTGCTCCTCTTCTGCGCCATCCACCTGCTCGGCGGCAGCGCCCGCACCCTGCACTGGAACCCTGGACTGCCTGCCCTTCGCAGGCAGGGGCTGAGCTAGCATTTACTGTTGAAACTCCAGTGTGTCATACAACGCCTGCATGATAAGTCCATAATAAGTGCTTAGTGACTGCTTGCCAAACAAACCACTAGGTATTATTTAAATTATTACTAATTGTATGAAGTAATAATGTAAAACACATGACATCATCCACAGCTCAGGGTAGGTATTTTTAATATAAATGTGAGTTCCCAACTTCCATTTCTGGTAATAATCTACTAGGCTATTAGGATTGGCCCTCCCCGACCCACCCATAGATTTTTAAAAGTTGTGGTAAAATAAATATAATATAAAATTTACCATCTTAAGTATTTTTAAATGAACAGTTCAGTGGTATTAAGAATATTCATATTGTTGAACAATCATTGCCAACATCCATTTCCAGAACTCTTTTTTTAAATTTTAAGATTTTATTTTTAGAGCAGTTTTAAGTTTACAATAAAATTGTAAACTGTAAGGTACAGATATTTCTCATATGTCTGCTACCCCCATAAATGCATAGCCTCCCCCATTATCAATATAACTTACCAAAGTGGGGCTTTTTTTCTTTTTCTTTTTTTTATCAGTGATGAACCTACATTTACACATCATAATCACTCAAGTCCATAGTTTACCTTAGGGTTTACTCTTATGTTGTATATTCTATGGATTTGGACAAATATATAATGACATATACTTATCACTATAACATGATATGAGGGGGAATCCCCCCCAAGAAACAGAATATCTTCTGGAGGGCAGGGCCCTTGTAGTACAGGCTTCCCCCACTAAGTGAGTGTTTGAGGAACCCATCTGTATCAGTGTACCAGCTGGTGTTGTTGTGAGAGGCTGCATTTGGCCTCAGTGAATTTTTTTTGAAGACTCTTTTCAACGCATTTGTCCATTCCATGATGGCTGATTTATTAGCTCACTTGCCCACACTGCGCTGAGTGTTCTTCAGTTTTTGGCCAAAAATGGCATTCTCCCATGCCCCACCCTCCCTAGTCACCAGATCATGCCTTGAGTGACTATTTCTTTTTTCCTGGATGATAAAAGTCCTCAGAGGGAAACGCTTGTCAATGTGCAAGAGGTGAAACAAAAAACGGCAGAAGCACTAAAAGGCATCAAAGTCACTGAGCTCCAAAACTGTTCTGAGCAGCGGAAAAAGTCTTGATAGGTGTATTGCATCAAGTGGAGAGGACTTTGAAGGTGACTGAGATTTAAGCATACAAATACACATTTTTTATAAATAAATTTTGTTTTTTGGGGGTCCTCCTCATATATTATATTTTCATTGCCCTAAAAGTCCTCTATGGTCTGCCTATTCATTTCTCCACCACCCTCACCCCCTGCCCCCCAACCCTGTCAACCACTGATCTTTTTGTCGTTTTTGCACGGGGGTGGAGCAAAAGTAGGTTTACGGTTATTTGTATGGAAAATAATACAGCAATTAATAAATAACACAAGCGTAAACTCCGTGTTTCTCATACTCACAACTGCAAACCCACTTTTGTTTCATGCTGTAGACTGTCACACAGTTGGAATCATGCCGTAGGGAGTCTTCTCCGACTGGTTCTTCCGCTCAGTAACGCGCACGTAAGCTTCTTCTCTGTCTTTTCGTGGCTCCATAGTTCTTTTTCTTTTTTGTGTGGAGCAGTATTCTATGGATGTATCAATGTTTATCCACCTACTAAAGGGCATTCTGGTTGCTCCCAATTCCAGCAATTATGAATCAAGCTGCTATCAACATCCACGTGCTAGTTTTTGTAGGGGTATGCGTTTTCAACTCATGCGGGTAAATGCCAGGAATGTGATTGCTGGGCTACATGGTACAAGTATGTTTAGTTTCGTGAGAAACTTCCCAGCAGTCTTCCAAAGTGGCTGTGCCATTTCTGGTTCCTCTCAGCAACGAGGGAGGGTCCCTGTGGCCCCACGTCCTGGCCGAGGTTTGGTGGTGTCTGTGCTCCGGCTTTCAGTCATTCCAGCAGGCGTGGGGCGTTCACGGGCATCCCTTCACGTGCTTACTTGTCCTTTGTGTCGTCTGTATGTCATCTACAGGCCCGTTACGATGTTTTGCCCGTTTTCAAATTGGCGGGTCATTTTCTTATTGTTGAGCTCTAAGAGGTCTTTGCATAGTTTGGGTTACAGTCCACTGTCAGATTGTCTTTTGCAAATACTTTCTCCCAGTCTATGGCTTGTCTTCTACTGCTCTTGATATCGCCTTTCACAGAGCAGAAGTTTTTAATTTTAATGAAGTCCAGCTTATCAATTATTTCTTTTATGAATTATGTTTTTGGTGTTTTATCTAGAAAGGTATTCCTAGGCCCAAGGTCATCTAGGTTTTCTGCTATGTTATCTTTCAGGAGTTTTATAGTTTTGCATTTTATATTAACATCTATCTGTGATCCATTCTGAGTTAATTTTTGTGAAGAGTATAAGGTCTGTGTCTAAATTCATTTTTTTTATGTGAATGTCCAGTTGTTGTGGCAATGTTTTATAAGTGGGCCTTGGTTTTGTTTGCCTTGCATTCCAATGGGGATAGAATTAAATGTCTTCTATTGAGCCTGGGAAACTGAAGGATGCCCCTCCCCCCACACATAAACATGGACCTGAAGGGCTACATTCTTGGGGTAAAGGTGAAATAGTTGTCATCCCGGCCTCTGACATAGATTTACCATAAAGTTAATGAAACTTAAGCTTTAAGGCTCTTCATTTACATCAATGTCTTCTAAGGCCCAGGGAAGGCCTTGGAAATGTTTAAAATTGAGACTGAAGAAAGGTTTCCATACTTCCAAGGAAAACCTGGTTGTTCTGTAGCCTTGGTAGCAAGACGCTATGAGAACTGGTTTTAAACCCTTGTTCAATAGGTCAGGACGACGGTCTCAATGAACAAACACCCTTTTGAATGTCGGATAGTGTCAGCCACTCCCTACGGACGGTGAGTCAGTCGGAGACTCACACCAATGAACATGCCTCTGAATGTCAGCCGATTAACAAGACTCACTCAGTAACAGCTTCTAAAGATGATGTCAATCCACTGTCCCCTGAAAATCACCAATACTGGAACTCCACCCTTGCCAGAATCCCCTATCAATCAGCAGTCGGCTCCACTGGGAGAGGCCGTGCCTGATTGTAGCAGGCGATAAATTCAGCTTGTGTGTGTGTGTGTGTGTGTGAGTGCTTTCTTTCAAATGTTGAGTGGTGGTTTCCTTCTTTGACAATGTGATTGTGTTTTTGTGAAGTTTGCAAGAGATTTTGACTGAGAGCAGATAAGATTGCTATCTCTTTCCTTTCTGTTTCTCTTGTCAAGCTTCCTTCTGTGTCATGTCTTTGAGTGGCTAAGTTGTTCATACGGAATAAAAGTTGTAGTAGTGTTCAAACCCTAGGGATGTACCTGTGTAAAGTCACAATATTTTAAAAACACAAATTTTGTTGAACCATGCTGAAGGATGACAGACAGTTAGCAAAATATTTCTTTTATTAATTAACTGACTTGACAACCTAGAACACTAAAAAAATCTTTTATAAATAAGGGTAGCTTTGGCCAGGAGGCTAAGGTGGTTGGAGCATTGTCCCATGCACCAAAAGTTTGTGGATTCAATCCCTGGTCAGGGCACATACCTAGGTTGCAGGTTTGATCCCTGGTTAGGGCATGTACAGGAGGTTCTCTTTCATATCAATGTTTCTCTCTCTTTTGCCTTCCCTTCCTCTCTCTCTAAAATCAATAAATGTATCCTTGGGTGAGGATTAAAAAATTAAGAATAATGATAAAATAAAGATATTTGCAAACAGCCCTGGGTGGTATAGCTCAGTAGATTGAGCTCCGGCCTGTGAACCAAAGGGTCAATGGTTTGATTCCCAGTCAGGGCATGTGCCTGGGTTGCAGGCCAGGTCCTCGGTGGGGTGTGCATGAGAGGCAGCCACACACTGATGTTTCTCTCCTTCTCTTCCTCCCTCCTTTCCCGTCTATCTAAGAATAAAAAAATAAAAATCTTTAAAAAGAAGATATTTGCAAACAAAACCAGAATTTATCACTACCATAGAAGGATGAAGAATAAATAAAGTGAAAAATATAGACATATGTAAAAAATATATAAACAGTATACAACTATAATAATATGGCCTAGTGAGATTTTTTAAATGAATTAACCTATGAAGCAACCACAGCATACAAATTGGGATATGTTTAGTTAAGTTAAAATGTTCTAAAATCCTTGAATTATCTAGGAGGTAAGGAAAGGTATTGATTGACTTTAGACTTTGATGTGTATGTATATTGTGTGTATATTGCAGTTTCTAAGGCGACTCTCTCCAACAGATCTCTCTGAGAGGATGCAGGTGGTCCATTACACTGACCATTGCAGTAACCACGAGATGAATATAGTTTCAGAGCACTTGAAATGGGGCTGTTGTGACTGATGTACCAAATTTTTAATCTTATTTCATTCTAATTAATTAAAACATCAATAGCCACACACGACTAGTGGCTACTGAAGTGGAGAACACAGTTCTAGGTTAACCAGAACAGAATAGAAAGAAACTGTAAAAATTGAAAACTAGTAGGAGAAAAATAAAATAATAAAAGTATTCTATCGATCAACAAATGCAAGAAAAGAAGAAAAGAATAATGAAATATTGAATAGGGAACATACATTAGAAATGAGAAATAATATTTTTAAAAATAAATATATCAGTAGTTGTATTAATTACAAACACACAAAAGAATGCATTAAAAGGCAAAGATATTCAGGCTACTATTTTCAGGGTACAATCTAAAACCTAAGGCAGACATTTGGGAAGATCTATATCTTGCAAAATTACCTACCAAAAAAGGTTGGTACAGCTACATAAATATAAGAAAAAATTATCTTTATAGCAAAGCAACTACTAAAGATAGAGGGTACTTTCATATTGATAAATACACTCAATTCTCCAGAATATCTAACAATTAGAAAAGTATATGGCTGATCAACAAACATTTCCTCTAAGTAAATAAAGCTCAGATTGGAGCACTCAGAGAGAATACACACAACTACAATCAGAGTGGACAATTTTAATCCACTTATCTCAATAAATAAACAAATAAATAAAACAACAAACAGAAAAAAACAAGAATACAGAAGATTTGTGGAATATAATGGACAAACTAGATCTAATCAAAGTACATAGAACACTGCAGAATAGTATAGTTATTAAATGTTAATATAGGAATTTTTATGAAGAACTTCAAACCAATATGTTTTAAAATTTAGAAAAATGGGGAAATTCCTAGAAAAATATGATGCCAACTTGCTCAAAATGGGATAAAATTAAAAAACCTAAGTGTAAATGTGTGATCAAAAGTTTTCTGCAAAGAAAATTGCTGTCCCAGATGATTTCACTGGTAAGTTCTACCAAACATTGAAGGAAAAAAAATAAGTCTAATCTTTTTTTTTTCCTCATGTTATTTACATGAGATTGAACTATTAAAAGGATGCACACTCCCTTATGGTTCTGTGAGAGTAGCAAAACTTTGAAACCAAAACCTTACAAGGAGGGTATAAAAAAAGAGAATTAGTGTCCAGTTTACTCATGAAGTTGGATGTAAAAAAAATAGGCAAAATATATAATGAATAAAATATTACTACCAAATTGGTTTATATCAAGAATGGAAGATTGGTTTAAGAATAGAATACTTATCTAATATTATAGAATATTGCTTTATATGATCATCTCAATAGATGTGGAAAAAGCATATGATAAAATTCTTTTCTCAATCATGTTGAAACTGTTAGTAAATTTGCATAATTTATGATTTTTCCTCCTAAAACTTCAGGGATTAAAAAAGAATTTCATTCTGGTAAAGAATATTCTGATAAGGAACAACCAGAAAAATCCTCAGTAAATATCATACTTAATAATTATACCTAATGATTAAACAGCTTTTCCTGAAATCAGGAACAGTACAGGGTGCTGCTGTCAATACTATGTACTGGAGGTCCTGGGAGAGCCGTTACACAAATAAACAAAGGGAATGAAAATATAGAGATTTTTAAGGATTAAAAATTGTCACTATTCACAGATAATATGAATATATGCACTGAATAGCCTAAAGAATCTACAGAGAGGTTGTTATTAATAAGAAGGATTAGCAGGCTAGTCGGACCTGAATACCTTACCAAACCAACACATAGCAGCAGTGCGACTATAGAGCAGCCCGAATGTCTGTTAACAACAGAATGAATAAGTGAAGTATGCTATAGTCACGCAATGGTTTATATACCCCAATAAAAATGAATTGAATTATAGGGTACATGGATGTTTGTGGATGAATCTTACAAACATAATGTTGAACAAAAATGCAGGACGCAAAAGAATCATAACGTACATTATGATTCTGTTTATATACAGTTCAAACTCAGACATAAATTATACAACGTGAAAGAAGCCAGTATATCCTGTCTGAAAAGTATAAAAGTCTACTGAAGGCCGAACTAACCGATAGTGATGGGAAGCAGATTAGTGGCAGCCCGGGGCTGGGACTGGGGGCCATACGGCAAAGGGACATGAGGAAATTTTGGAGGTGATGGAGATTCTCTATCTTGACTGGGACAGTGCTAACATAGGTAGAGACATTTGCAAAACTCACTATGCTGGATGCTTCTAGATGGTGCGCACACCTACACGTATCGTGAGAATATACATGGGGTACAGTGAATGAACCAGGTTAGCAGCGATCAAGTTGGTGGAAGATCTAAAGCACATTTCTTTAAAACAAGTTATGCAGATGCCTTATTTAAAAAATACTTTGTTGCATATAATTTCCTTCTGGTATAAGCATGAGATTTGGTTCCTGTTTCCATGCTGACTAGAAGAGAAAGTTCTCTAGATTTTGAGAGACTCAAGTTAAGAGAGATTTAACACCCCTATAAACTAGATTCCTTGTATTATGGTTTGACTCTCAGTTGCATACTTTTTAGACAAGTTTTTTCTTCATGCTTTTTGGTTTTGATTATCATATTTATATTCCCAGAAAATGGACATATTTTCTTTCCCAGAAGTTAGTGGGTGACTTTATCAAACAGGTAAATTCGATTATGCTGGGGTAATAAAAATGGTAAAATCTTAGAGGAGTAATAGAATACACATCATTGCTCAGTCATGCCAGTCCTGTTTTGGTCTACATACCTCTGCAGACAGCTGTTCTCCACGTGATGCAAGGTTACCCTGCTGGGCTGCTGCAATGTCAGTGTCAACATGTTCATCTGTGATCACCAGTGCAGGGAAGCATGGGCTGGACAATCAAACACCGGCAACAAAATGCTTCCCCATGGCAGGGACCATGCCATGCATTTCATTGGCTAAGACAAATCACATGTTTATTCCTGCCTTCAAGGAAGTCCAGTTCTCCTATATGCCCAGAGGGAGAGGAGAACTGATACATGAGTGAGCAGCATAATATCCACCACGGTTACATATTAGAATTAGGCCAAAATCAATTTTATATTTTGTAAAAATGAATTGAGTCCCTCTTGAATGAGAAGTGCAATGATGATACTAATATCTTACTTGTGTTTAATACTTTGGGATTTATGAAGCATTTCCCCAACATATTTGTATTCATTTATTCAGCAGGTTTTTGAACACCCGTTATGGGCCAGGCATTACATAGGTACATAACATGTGAATAAGACATAGACTCTGCCTTTCTGCACAGTGATATCATGTGGTTATTGCAATATAGAAGCCTGGATGGGCACAATGAGGGCTGAGGGGGGAGAGTTCTCAGTACCATCAGCGATAGAAGAAGAAACTTCTTACGTGAAGTGATACTCACTTAAGCCAGTGTTTCAAAGAAAAACAGGAGATTGTAAGGCAAATAGAATGGGGAAATGAGAAGGACAATTTACGGAGAGAGAAAGGCATGTACAAAGCACAGAGAGTTATGCGGGAACCCCGCCCCCCAAAAAACTGGAATTATCTTCCAGAGGGCAGGCCCCTTGTAGTACAGGCTTCCCCCACTAGGTGAGTGTTCCAGGAACCTGTCTGTATCAGTGTACCAGCTGGCATTGTTGTGAGAGGCTATATTTGGCTTCAGTGAATTTTTTTGAAGGCCCTTTCAACGTATTTGCCCATTTCATGACGGGTGGTTTATGAGTGCACCCGCCCACACTGTGCCGAGTGTTCAGTACTTTTTGATCAAAAATGGCGTGACCCCCATGATCCACCCTCACTGTTCACCCGATCTCATCCCAAGTGATCTTTTTTTTGTTTTTCTGGGTGAAAAAATTCCTCCAAGGAAAATGTTTTGCTGATGTGGAAGAGGTAAAATATAAAATGGCAGAAGCACTAAAAGGCATCAAAAACTGTTGTGAGCGGTGGAAAAAGTCTCAATAGGTATATTGCATCCAATGGAGAGTACTTTGAAGGTGACTGAAGTTCAAATGTAAGAATAAATACACAATTTTTAATAAATAAATTCCATTTTCTGGCCCCCCTCGTATCTTACAGGCTCTTCCCAAACTCCCAAAAATTATTCGTTCAACACTGTTCCAATTTTATAGGTAAGGAAACTGAGGTACAAGGAAGGACATGATTTTTTCAGGTTACATACCTTACGCAAGGCAAAGTAGACCTCAAGCCTTTGAATTCCATATCCCCTGTTCTAAACACTTGTCATCATCCAAATAAAAGACACACTTTAACATAGTGAACATAACATAATTCACTCAAAATATCTTGATCACGTTAACACCTGTAATAAAACAGGTAGTAAAGGACGGTAAAATGGAAAGCTCTAGGCGACTCTGCCTTCCACACACAAGCTACTTCTGCTCCATGTGGCCAGAAATTGTGTGTCTCTCTCTTTCTTTATTGAGGCATAATGGACACATATGTTTCATTATATAGGTTTCAGATGTAAAACATAATGAATTGATATTTATATACATATGCATATTGCAAAATGATCAGTGTAAGTCTAGTTAACATTTGTCGCCATACATGGTTACGATTTTTTTTTCTTGTGATGAGAACATTTAAGATTTACTCTTTTGGCAATTTTCCAATATGTAACACAGTGTCATTAACTAGTCAACATGCTGTACTTTACAGTCCCACAATTATTTATTTTATAACTGGAAATTTGTACATTTTGTATTTCTTTTTTATCATTATTTTTCTAGCTTCAGTAAGGTATCTGATACATTATAGGCTCTTGATAAACATTTATTGATGGAAGGGAGGGACGGAGGGAAGGAGCAAGGATGGAAAGAAGCAAGGAAGGAAGAAAGGGAGGGAGGGAGGGAAGGAGGGAGGAAGGAAAGGAGGAAAGAAGAAAGGAGAGTCTCCAAGTCTTTATCCTTACGTCAATGGGTAAAGTTCTTCTGATATATTTAATTACTAAAATAACCCTTTAACTTGCATTCATAGAACTTCCAGGGTATTTGTGTGTGTGTGTGTGTGTGAGATAGGCCATTTTTCACAGAGACTGAGCATCTAGGACATAGAACAGAGAAAGCGCCCAGTTTAGAGCTTTGAACCTGGTAGATTTCCCTAAGTGTGCGTTGGATGACTGAATGGCAAAATCCTGTCTGTCATTATTCATCTGAAGAACACATCTGTGTGGTTTAAACCTTCAGAGACTAGAGATTTATTACACATTAGCGATTACTTCAAACATTGGAGATTAATGAGGCATGAGAGATTACTCCAGACTTTAGTGATCTCAGGAGTTTTGTAAACAATGCAAGCTCTTCAGTCATTATTGAAAGGTCTGATGGGGCCATAGCAGGCCTTACTTCTAGAAGCTCTGGCTCTGCACTAGGGGTGAGTCTGCCGTTTCTACTGTGAGAGGAGATCCGAAAGATAGTTTGGGGTGACTGCACACCAGTACTTATCCCAAGAGTTTACCAACTTGTTCCAGTCAGTCACCTTTAGGATGAACCATTTTGTGTGGCTCTTCAAAGAGCCTTGCAGCTGAAAACAGAGAAGCTAAAAGACCACCTGTCTATCAATCAGCAATGAGTTTTAAGAGCTTACTGATATACATCAAAGAGTACATTAATTAGTCTGAAGTGGATACTGGAGAAGCCGACATAAGCCATATTCTTGCTCTTAAGGAGGATGCAAACCAGATGGGAAAATATAAGAGAATAATAAAATAAGTCTTGAATCAAGTGCCAAATAACCGGGCAGAAGGTCTTACAGGGGTGTCCAACCTGCATCCGCAGGCCGCATGCAGCTCAGGGTGGCTATGGATGCAGCCCAACACAAAATCGTAAATTCACTTAAAACATTATGAGATTTTTTGTGTGTGTGATGATATGTAGCAATGTATTTAATGTGTGGCCCAAGACAACTCTTCTTGTTCCAGTGTGGTCCAGAGACGCCGAAATGTTGGACACCCCTGGAAGCCCACAGCATGCCAAGAGCACCCAGGAAGACTCACTGGAGGACGCGGGAGTCGAGATGTCTGGGTTCGGACAGCCAGTCCTGCCCGCGGACTCCTGTGATCCCCGCACACAGTGTTTCACCTCATGGGAAGCACACACATGTATTTCCTGTGAAATTACGAGCCTCATGAAATTATTCATGGGCTCCTTACTCAGTCCGGAATCTTTTTTCTCTACTTTTCTTCCTGGCTAAATCCCTTTACAAGGTTCAGTTCAAATATGCTTTCCTTTTCTGAAGCCTTCCCCTACCCCTTCGGCACCAGGGCACAAGTCAGTGACTCCTGCTTTGCACGCTCCAGCCTTCGTGTGTGTCTGTAAGGCAGCACTGGCCACACGGGAGCACAAGGAGTTGTCACATGTCTGTTTGCCCACTCCACAGTGCCAGGCAAGTCGCGAGCTCTCAATGAATATTGTTTGCTTGGCTGGTTGGGTCAATGGGCCGGAGGAGATCTCGCTAATGAGAGAGCAGGGGCAGATCTAACGAAATGGGGCCAGATATGGAAGGACCTTTTAAAAGACAAGCCAAGGGAGGGGAGAAAGGAGGAAGGAAGAAAAGATATGTTTAAGGGAAAATGTGGGAGCTGGGTTTTCATTTAGATGACCCAGAAAATAAACCCCCTCTATAATCTCACTTCTTAGAGACATCTACTGTTAACATTTTTTGTGTCTTTCCCAGCAGTTTTTCTATGCATATAAATACACTGGCAAATTTTCCTGCAATTTATGTTCCCACTCATCATGCAGGAAGTCGTTCAAAAATCCAGTCAAGCAGCAAATATTTATTATGTGCTTAAGAATTTCTATATTGTGGTAAATAGAAGACATTGTCCCTGCTTTCTGTGGATTTTACAGTGGATAAAACAACACCTAAAAAATTATAGATTGTTAAGGAAATGATTACAATGTGCAAAGATCTGCCTGCACCATTGCTGTGGGGACTCCACAGTGGCGCGATGTGCTGACGGCGGTACTCGGGACGATCGCGCGGACAGCAGATAGGCTGGGAAGGGCACGTGTTGTGAGGGGCCCGGGCATGGATGATTGCAATGGGAACAGAAAAAAAGTAGAACCAAGAAATACTTTAAAGCAAAATTTCTTAATCTGTGGACCATGCATCTATTTGGGGATACAAGGATAAACTTTAGGCTTTTCGAACCCTCAAATGTAAACTTTAGGTATTTTTCTATGGACAATGAGTTTTATAGGTTTCACTAACCAACCTCTGCGCGGGCAATGCAGCCGAGTGTTTTAAGATCACTCACAGTGGAATTAGAAAATCTAGGGTCAAACATCATTGCTATCAATAGCTTTCAAAACATAGACAAGTTACTTAACCTTCTCGAGATAACAAAGCAACAAAACAACTGTACTGTAAAGTGTTTATTACCCATCAAAAAATTCTATAAAGGTGTATTACTCAAAAGATAAAAATCAATACTTTAAAGAAAGAATAGACAAAACTTAATGTCAGGTTGATAATGAGAGGCAGAAAGGAGAAGGAGTAGAAGAAAGTGGACCCCAAGATTTCTGGTGTGGGAGGTAAAATGGATTAAGATTTCTTATAGGGGCTTGAAGGGCTCCCAGACTATGTTCCTGTAGGAGCAGAAGCCCTCTGCATTGCAGTGTTTGGAATACAAGGAGGGGTTGGATTATAGATTTGCTTTAGAAATTTTAGATCACTTTGCTAATTGTAAAACATGTTGACCCATATTCACTGAATACTAAAAGCAGATGTTGGCAAGGTGAGGATTGGAGGGAGAAGAAAGCTGAGTGGGAGAAGCGGGGGCTGAGCAAGATTTCCAAGGACCTTCAAATTCTGAGCATCTTCAAGTAGACGCTATTTACACAGCAACGGACGAAATGATTACACTTGGCTGGGAGTCAGGGCTGGACCTCAAAACACTGTTCACAAGTAACGCACGTGTAGTTGCGAGACGCTGATGAGATTCAGCGAGGTTGTCAAAGATCATACAATTCAAACATGTGTATCTCATTGCCACACCGCACCATCTGCGGGGCACTGAGACTGAGTGTGTTTATGTTATGATAATTTTTCTTTTTCCTTTTATAATTTTGAGAAAAATTTAAACTATAGAAATACTGTAAGCTGACCGTTAAAATTATTTTTTATATCTCCTCCATTAATTAATATCTATATATCTTGTAATTATCTTACAAATAATGCAGAAAACTCCCCCAAATGGCAGTGACCTGGGCCCTCCCTGTTTCCCAAACGGTGGTAGAGATCTGCCATGCCACCGTGATAAACGTAGTGAAGAGAGACGCACGGAGCGAGGAGAGCACAGCATTTCCAAAGGACGCCAAGAGAATTTCTGCTTCAGTCCTACCTTGAAAGTTGTAAAAAAACAAAAACAAAAACAAAAAAAAAAGGAAAAATGCAGGTTATTTCCATTTACCACTGAGTAAATGTTTGTCTTCAACAAGACAGGTCACAAATACTTTTTGAGAGTCTCTTATTTATTTGCCTAGGAATTTGGGGAAATAAAAAAGAAATTAAAATACACGGGTTTCTTCTCTCAGGCTCCCAATCTAGCTGGGCATCAAGATTTATATCTTGATGGGGCCCTGGCTGGTGTAGCTCAGTGGATTGAGTGCGGGCTGAGAACCAAAGGGTCGCCGGTTCAATTCCCAGTCAGGGCACATGCCTGGGTTGCAGGCCAGGGCCACAGTGGGGGCCACGTGAGAGGCAACCACGCATTGATGTTTCTCTCCCTCTCTTTCTCCCTCCCTTACCTTCTGTCTAAAAATGAATAAATAAAATCTTAAAAAAAAAGATTTATATCTAGGAAATGATTAGGAAAGAAAAGTAGATAAATCCCAGAAGTCTCTCAGGATGCTGCTATTTTAGTGGTTCTTTTCTTTTATGGTCAAAGAGGACAGTTTGTAATAACATCTCAATTATTTAAAGCTCAAACCATTTCTTCCAGGTTTATGATGCTAAATGCGTCCCATTTCATGCAGAATTGAGATCTTCCTGAACAATGTATAAGCCACTAAGCACATGCCACGCTCATTGTCCTTCTAGGAGAAGAGGTGTTTCCTTGCACCCGAAGTTGCCAGGATTAGTGTTATGGAACCCTGTTACCCGGCCAAAATCCATTGAACCAGAAATTAGGATCAAAAGTAATTGTTAAGAGTTGAATGTGGTAATAAAATCTAAATATTTAATGAGCATTTATCTTTACTTGATTGTTTTATTTAATTAACACAATAGTTCTATGAGGTTGGCAGGAACATTATCAAACGTCTGTTAGTGATGATGATACACACACAGTTACAGAGATACCCTGACAGGATGCGAAAAGCTTTCAATAATCACCCAAGGTTACCCATGTGTTTCATGACTGCCTCACACCGTCCCAGAGGCTTTGTAACTGGTCACACGTCACAGGCTCATAAGTGGAGTTGCTGGGGCTTGAACCCAGGGTCTTCCTTTCCGCCTGACTCTAGAGGCCTTACTTTTAACCCATAGCCTATGTGGTCACCTTGTTCACTTATTAAGGTACTCCATATTGGATGGCTACGATCCAATCAAATCGTCTCCCTCGGAAGGGTATGTTGAATGTGACACCTATAGAGAGAGAGGGTGGATGCACAGGAATATAAAAGTAAAGATGGGAGTCAGGAGAATAGGCATTAGCAGGAACCAGGAAGGATGAGGTGCTGGCTACATCACTAGGACTAAGACAAGGTCACAGAAATGCTGGACACACTAAACGACCCTGGAGGATATTCAATATTCCAGCTCTCTATTAGGCTTGATGATGTGACATTTCCTCTCTGGCTCTTTCTCCCTGAGCAAACCTAACTACCACGGAAATGATGTTTTGCTTGGGCAAGAGTCAGGTTCCTAAATAAACTGTCATCTCAGAAAGTTAACTCTGACAACATTCCTGGCACTTAATTAAAGAGCAACAGGGAGCGCTCTTTAATTAATGGCATAGATTACCAGCCCTTGAAGAGAATTTAGGAACTAATCTGACCATGAACTGAGACCTGCTGAAAGCTGACTTGAAGCAGTTTCCAAGACTAAGTCCGAGAGACTTATTAGTTTTCCAGACCTTCAGCTTCTTGAAATTCTCTTCCAGCATTAAATTAGGCTGAAATTACTGTTGAGCAAAGATTTAGTATTATAGTTTTTGCTCTAATGGAGAGAGTCATGTAAAGGGCATCGTTTAAAATAATAAGTTCCTTTTGTTTCATTGGGAGGAAAAGTTCATTTTTCCAGGTGAAGAACATATGCTTCCTTTAATTACAAAGAGAATTTTAATAACAAAATAGGTTTTCTGCCTTTCTTAGCTGCCAGGAAACTCGCAGACACAGTACCAAGTGTAAAGCCAGTAACTAATGGGTCTCAGCTGCCTGGGGCCACTTATGTATCTGCTGTTTCAAGTGCTTTTTGTTCTCATTTTTTTAAAAAGTGAACTCTTTGGTATATTTTACTATGGTAAGTTATCTCCAGACGTTTGAAAGTGCTAGTCTGAAACCTCTGAAGTTGCCAATGGTCAATAATTTTTAAAGGAGCCATCCCAGATGCTTCAACCTCTAAATCAGAAGTAAATGCAAGATGGATATATGTGCATGAGGAACTGTCCCGAAGGGCTGTGACAAAATTTTAATGGTGAGATCCCGTGGTGGACTATATAAGCTTTTTATTTTCTTTCTGCTTTTTCTATTACTTCTAATTTACTCACCAACATTGATGCTTCCTCTTTGCTTCTGTCACAGATTGTGCCTTATTACCCTGTATTTACTAATCTGTGTTGCACCTTAAAAAAAAAAGGTGTGTTTTTCCTGTGAATTTCTTGGGAGCAAATACTGGCAAATACTGTGTCTTGCTTATCTTTATATTCACTATACCTGACACAGAAGAGGGATTCAACAAATGTTTGCTCAGTTGAATGAATAAATGTATCTATTCCTGGCTTAACCAAATCAGAACATAATTCATTTCTTACTTTTTAAGTAATCGATTTTTCTAAAAATAAGTGAATAAAGCTTCATAATGACTTCTCATATTTTATATCTTTTCTTCTATTATGTGCCAATCTCTGGATGACATACAGCCTTACATTATATTCAGGTGATATATATATATATTTACTCTGACCCAGCAGTGGCTTTCAGCATTGCATGGCTATCGCTTTAAGATCATACTTGGGGACAAAAAAGAAAGAACATACTTGGATGTTTTCCAGATTTCTTAAATCGAACAAAAGCTATGTTCAAAGGAAGTCCTTCACTCTTGTCCTCTCTGGCTTGGAATTGTTTCTTTTAATGAATCCAGTATCTATCTGAATCCTACAGCAGATAACCTTGAGGGCATTTTGACTAGAGCTTTCTTCTGTTTTACATCAGTCAGCCTGTGTGGAGTTTACAGCATCCCTTTAAGAATGACCAATTTCAAATCAAAACGATGCCCTGAGCCTGAAATGCATCAACACCTTCGCTTTCCCATATGCATGAGGCAAATAGGCTGTGATAAAAGCAAATGCTCCTTCTTTTTTTTTTTTTTAAAGATTTTATTTATTTATTTTTAGACAGAGGGGAAAGGAGGGGGAAGAAGGAGAGAGAAATATCAATGTGTGGTTGCCTCTTGCAGTCCCTGCACCGGGGAACCTGGCCTGCAACCCAGACATGTGCCCTGACTGGGAACATGAACGAACAACCCTTTAGTTCGCAGGCCAGCACTCAATCCACTGAGCCACACCGGCCTTGGCAATGCTTTTTAAAATTTAGTGTGCATGCAAGTCACCTGGGAATCTTGTTAAAAGGTGAATTCTGATTCACTTGGTCTGGGGTGGGGCCCGAGGTTCTGCATTATAACCAGGTACAGCTGGCGCTGCTGGCCTGGGAATGGAGCGACTGTAAGCCCTCTTGTGTCATCCTGGGTATTCTAAGTTCTCCAATTTGTAGTTGGAAGAAGGCTCATCTCTAGTAAATGCAGAAGTTCCACAGGCTGGTGGCATCGCTCTTGAGCCCTGTTCCAGGTCAGCTAAAGTTTTTGGTGGTTCCCCAGCCCCTTCCACCCTTCCAGATGCCCTCTGCAAGGCACCTCGTGGAAGCCCAGGATCCTCACTGTGGCATTCCACCTGGGCGCAGCCTTACCCGGACTCCGTGTTGTCCTCTCCGGCCTCCAATCGACTTAAGTTCCCACTTGAAGCTAATCTGAGGAATCCATACTCAATAATGTGTCAGCAGAAAACCAGGTTTAATGTGGTCATTTCAATTTGAAAACAAAAGTCTTCCGTTTGCGACCTTGCTCTGGCATTCACCAGATACAGATCTCAGCAAGTCATTTAGTGCCTGTGGTAGGCCAAGTAATGCCCCCCAAAGATGTCCACGTCCTGACCCCTGGGACCTGAAAACGCTGCCTTGCACGGCAAATGTGTAGCTTGTATGCAGATGTGAGCACATTAGGATCTGACAGGGGGAGACTGTGGGTTTATCAGGTATGCCCAATGTAATTACAGGAATCCTTGAAAAAGGGAGGCATGAAAATAGAGCGGGAGAAGGAAATGTGAAGACAACAGCAGAGTTCGGAGTGAGGCAGTCACAGCCGAGCTGGTCTTTGGAAGCTGGAGGAGGCAGGAGCAGACCCTTCTGGAGCCCCCAGGCATGGCCAGCTCTGCCCACTCCCTGCATTTAGACTTCTGGCCTCCCAAATTGCATAAATTGTGTTGTTTTAATCCACTAGATGTGCCAGTAATTTCTTAAAGCAGCTTTAGGAAATGAATACAATGCTTCTAATTCTTAGTCTGCAAAATGAGGTTAGTGAGAACAAGGCTAACAGCAGCACTGAGGTGAGTTGTAAAAGGGATAACACAGGGGCTGGGCAAAGGTACATCTACAGTTGTGAGCAGGCCAAATAGTTTATTTGTGTATTATTGTTTATTATTGTATTATTTTACATATAAACAGCTGTAAGCCTACTTTTGCCACCCCTGTACATATGGAAACATTTTGAAAACTAAAGTTCTAGCTCTCAGACCTTACTGGATCTAAGAATCATTTGAGAGCCCATGAAAATCGAGGGTTTTTTACCCCAGAGATTCCGATATTATGTATTTGGATTTAGGCTTATGAATCTGCATTTTCAACCATCACTTGCGTCTTTCTGACTTAGGTAGCCTGTGGACCGCACGTACAGACGTTGCTCTGATGTGTGATTACTGATGAGGATTCAAGCTCGTCGGTGGCCAGGAGCAGAGATTTGTGGGGAAAGTGTTATGCAGAGGAGAGAGACCTGAGTCAGGAGGCCCCTCACCCCTAGTTTGGTCCCCGTCTTGCTCACAAGATATGAATAATCCAAGTGAGAGACAACACGTACAGTGGAAATGAGATAGCAAGTTTATGTATGAAACACACACAAACCTGAAGCTGCAAGTGGGCACTCGGCTAGTCTAAATGCCCCACATACAGGGGAAATAAAGTCATTACTAAGTTTGTTAGTAAGTTCGTTCTATACACTTGAGTCGAGGCTACATGTGGGTTCTTAGCTAGTCTAAGAATGCCGATTATTGGGGTTCAGGGGATCTATACCCTAGCGGGCTTCCAGAGGCACCCTCCTTCTCCCCCTTGTAAATTTTGGGAATAATGCACAGCTACAAAGGCTTTCTTTCTCAGTTAGTAAAGGCTCTTTGTCTTAGTGCAATTGTTACAGAGGCCCCCTTACCCAGCATAGGCCCCCCCCCCCCACTCCTGTGCAATTCTCACTTGTGACATTCAGAACACTGGCAATCTTAGTGAGACTGCTACAGAAGCCCCTTTTCTCAGCACGGTCTCAAGGACTCTCCCCTCCTCCTGTGCTATTTCGCTCGTGATGCTCAGGACACCTGTCCATCTTATCGAACGGCGCTCAGGACTGCTGAGTTAATTGGTTAGACGTGTCTTCCTTTTGCGTTTAGCCTTCTGTATTAAGTTCACTGTTAGATTGTAATGGAGAGGGCCCTGACTTTATTTCCCCTCTGGCTGCTCATTCCTAGCTGCTGCCTAACAAAAGGAAGGAAAAGTCTAAATCACGCCACGGGGAGCCTGCTCAGAATGAGAGTATTTTTGCATGGTGCGCTCAGAAGCGGCTGGAACGTGCCACTCAGAGGAGGCGTCTGTGTGATCGTGAGGATGGATGTCTCTCCAGCAGCAGGGTGTGGCAGTAGCCTGGGCAGGCCGCACTCACAGGGTCATGACTCTTCCTGCCACTCAGTGCTATGGCAGGTCCCCTGAGGCCGCTTTCTGTCCCTCATGTTCAAAACACACTGGTAATTTTTAATCGAGGATACCTGAACCAAATGCATCTTATCCATAAAAACAATGCTCAGAGGAGAGGATGGATCTTTTAAAAATAAATAAGTAAGTAACTAACTAACTAAATAAATAAGCCAACCTTAGTTGAGCTCTTGCTTTGTGCTAGGCACCAAGATTCCATTCTGAAGGAGCTCACAGTGAGCTGGGACGTAGACATGTAGCCATCACGGGGACAGGGTAAAGGGTCAAAAAGGCTAGAAGACCCTTATCGCAGAGGAATAAGAATACCTAACACTTAAAGTGCTAATAACAACTTTAAAGTGCTTAAATGGATGCCTTGTAGCTTTCCTTAAACACGCCTGTCCTTCAGTGTTCTGTGAGCCCATAGGGGATCCGTAGTTCCGCCTGGGGTGGTGTGCTGACTAATTTCATGTGTCCACTGAGTCACAGGTTGTCCAAATATTTGGTCACATGTTATCTTGGATGTTTCTGTGAGGTTATTTTTGAATGAGTTTAACATTTAAATTGATAGATTAACTAAATCAGATGGACCTCCCTATTGCGGGTGAGCCCCATCCAATTGAGTAAAGGCCCAGACAGAACAAAAAGGTTGACCTTCCCCTCAAAAGAGGGAATTCTTGCTGATTGACTGCCTTTGAGCCGGGACATTGATTCCTCCCCGCAACCTCCAGGCTACTGGCTCAAAGGGAAACAGTGCTCCCCTGGGTTTCCAGCTTGCCAACTTTAGATCTGGGACTTGTCAGACTCCACAATTGCATGAGACAATTCCTTACAATAAAGCTCTTTCTCTCTTGTATATACAGTCACATCCTTTTCCCTGGAGAACTCTGATTTATACAGATGGTTATCTGGGAAGTCTTCACAGAAGAGAATGCTTTTCAGAGAGATGTTGAAATAATAGATTGTCTATTTATAAATATTCTACATTATAATTATGAATTGTAAATTCCTCTAGCATTTATTCATTTCAACACACATTTAGGGTTGAGATGAATTCAGCGAATGCTTATTGTACGCTTGGCATGGAAGTGAGGTCAAAGACCAAGACACCAGCCCAGCTCTCTGGTGAGGAAGCAAAGCTTGAAGGTTGAACAGTGCAGAGCAGTTGTCATGGGTACCAATGCTCTTTTCAAAGTGGAAGTCCGAGTCTTACAAAATAAAAGCATGCACCCACTTCGGATTGCCAGATCAAATGTTGCCTGGGACATGCAATTATTTGTTGTTTATCTGAAATTCAAATTTGGTTGGGCATCCTGTGTTTTAATTGCTAGGTCTGGCAATTCCATGTCCTGCATCCTGCTCATATCCAGAATAGTAGAGGAACTGGGAAGACGCGGCTGTCCTTTAGGCTCAGAAAGGAAGACGTCTCCGTCTTCACTCCTAGAGTACTGCATTTAGCCCAGGCCTCTCTACACCTGTGCCCTCCCCGCCCCCACCAGCCCCAACCCCTGGGGACTGGCACTGCAGCCATTGCCCTTCACACCTGTTGGCAGTGTATCTCATTTCAAAAATGGTGTAGGAAAGCCGGTGACTGCCTCCAGGGAGCAGGGACCTGCATGGCCTGACGATAATTGTGCCCAAGGCCCTGTCTGCCTGGATGAGCTGTTTGAGGCAGTTTTAGTTAATTCCAGGCCAGGTTGGGAAAGAGGCAAGCACTCATTAGTGTTCTTAGAGACAAGACAAAGTGGAGGTTAAAAGCAGGGTATTTAGAATTAGCCAGCCTGCATTTGAATCATTGCTCTGTCACTTACTGGCTCTATGAACTTGACAGTTAACTTTCCTAAGCCTCCATTTTTAAAATATTTTGTTGATTACACTATTACAGTTGTCCCATTTTCCGCTTTGCCCTGCACCCTACCTCACACCCGCATTCCCCCCCTTAGTTCATGTCCATGGGTCATGCACATAAGTTATTTGGCTTCTCCATTTCCCATACTATTCTTAACCTCCCCCTATCTATTTTGTACCTACCACTTGTGCTTCCTCTTCCCTGTACCTTTTCCAACATTCTCCCTCCACCCGCTCCCCACTGATAACCCTCCATGTAATCTCCATTTCTGTGATTATATTCCTGTTCTAGTTGTTTGCTTAGTCTGTTTTTGTTTTATTTGAGGTTCAGTTGTTGATAGTTGCGAGTTTGTTGTCATTTTACTGTTCATATTTTTGATCTTCTTCTTTTTCTTAGATAATTCCCTTTAACATTTCATATAATAAGGGCTTGGTGATGATAAACTCCTTTAACTTGATCTTATCTAGGAAGCACTTTATCTGCCCTTTCATTCTAAATGATAGCTTTGCTGGATAGAGTAATCTTGGTTGTAGGTCCTTGCCTTTCGTGACTTTGAATACTTCTTTCCAGCCCCTTTTTGCAAAGCTTCTTTTGAGAAATCAGCTGATAGCCTAATGGGCACTCCTTTGTAGGTAACCGTCTCCTTTTCTCTTGCAGCTTTTAAGATTCTCTCCTTATCTTTCATCTTGGATAATTTAATTATGATGTGTCTTGGTGTGTTCCTCTTTGGGTCCAACTTCTTTGGGACTCTGAGCTTCCTGGACTTCCTGAAGTCTATTTCCTTTGCCAGATTGGGGAAGTTCTCCCTCATTATTTGTTCAAATAAGTTTTCAATTTGTTGCTCTTCCTCTTCTCTTTCTGGTACTCCTATGATATGGACGTTGGAATGTTTAAAGTTGTCCCAGAGGTTCTAAGCCTCTCCTCATTTTTTTTGAATTCTTGTTTCTTCATTCTGTTCCAGTTGGGTGTTTATTTCTTCCTTCTGCTCCAAACCATTGATTTGAGTCCTGGTTCCCTTACCTTCACTGCTGGCTCCCTGCACATTTCTATTTATTTCATGTGGGAGTTCTTTCCACATGCGTGTAAACACGCAGTTCTGAGAATTTATGCGTTTTGAGCGCAGCTCTGTGTGATTCCCGTGTGGGCAAGTGTGAATCATGTCTGTGGAATAGAAATCCTCTAATGGGAATTTGGCAAAAATGTATCTTAAGAAATTCTCTGACTTGCTGAGCCTCTTCCTTCCAAAGTCCAGAAGCTTAAATTAATAAATCACTGCCTCAATGTTCTATGGTCCTAAAAGTTAACAGCCCTAGCTAGCTTACCCTCAATTTACCTGTCTCCTGTTTAATATATTACCCTGGTCCTATCTGCCACCGGAACTGAATTTACATCCTAATGCTCTGCTAATGAGTAAACCTATCCCTGTTCTGCTTAATCCCATGAATAATCAACCCAATGTAAATATGTCCCAAAACTTTAATAAAAACCCCGGCTAAGCTACCCACGAGGCCTTTTCCTGAGGTGGAGGAATTGGTCCCGTGGCTCCAGACTCTCTCTCCCCACATGTCTCGGTATGAGATTCTTTCACGCATCGACTTGCGGTCACCCACGGGTTTCGGCAGGGATGAAATCCCCACGACAATTTCACTTTGCAGAGCCTTCACTTTTTTCTCCATTTTGCAGCCATACTCAACCATTTCTGTGAGCATTCTGATCACCAGCGTTTTTAACTATGCATCTTACAAGTTTGCTATCTCTTCATCACTTAGTTCTATTTTTGGAACTTTGATCTGTTCTTTCATTTGGGCCATTTATTTTGTGTCTCAGTAGGCCTATTAGGTTGTAAGGGGCAGAGCCTTAGGTATTTGCCAGGATGGGGCAACCCACATGGCTGCATTGTGGCACCGTATGTGGGGGAGGGGTCAGATAGGGAACAGTGCTGCTTGCTTGGCTCTTCGGGGTTTTTAGTCACTTCTTCCTCTACCCACAAGCAAATTGGACCCTTCTGGTGCTGATTCACAGGTGGGTGGGTTTGTGTACATTCTAGGACCCTGTGGATCTCTCCAACAAACTCTCCTGTGAGGCTGGGAGTTTCTCCTGTTGTTGCAACCCCCACAGATTTTTATAGCCAGAGGTTTTGAGGCTTTATTTCCTTGCACTGGAACCCTGGGTTGTGTGGCTGTCTCGCTCCCTTGTTGTTCTTCCTGGTTATCCACACGCAAATGTGGGACCACCCAGTCCTCCAGCCACCACCTTGCCACACTGTCCTCTCCACCCTGGCTGCCTGTCTCTGCTCCTCCTACTGGTCTGAATGAATGTTTCTTCTTTAACTCCTTGGTTGTGGGACTTCCATAGAGTTGGATTTTCTGTCAGTTCTGGTTGTTTTTTGTTTTCAAATTGGTTGTTGTCCTTCTTTTGGTTGTGTGAAGAAGCAAAGCATATCTGCTTATGCCGCTATCTTGGCTGAAAGTCCGCAACTTATCCCTAAGCCCATATTTTTTCATTGACAACACGGGGAAGCTCACTCTGCTGTGGGGATTAAATAAAGACAGCATCTGGCAAGTAAGGGTATGTGCTCAATAAATTGTAGTGGTTGTTAGTGCTTCTGGGTCTCTTTTCAGTCTAGTTTATTACTAGTTTTTTGTTTCAAATATGCTTCTGCAAACATTTTTGTGCATTTGATTTTTAAAGTTTTGAATTTGTTTCCTGGAGTAAAAGCCTAGGACTAGTAGTATTATGTCAAAGATTATAAGAGAGACATAGCAGATAGATGCTGAGCTCAAGCTCTGGAGCCAGACCACCTGAGATCAAATCTCAGTTGCTCTGCTTCTTGACTGTGTGATTTGGGGCAGGTTCCTTCACTTCTCTGTGCTATGGTATTATAGGTTTATATTAGTGTTAGCTGTTATGATGAGTTTGTGATGGATCTTAATATATATGAGCACATTGCCTTAAAAAACTATAATAATTTTTTATTTTTATGTTTTGAGATTTTATTTATTTATTTTAGAGAGAGGGGAAGGAAGGGAGAAAGAGAAGAAGAGAAACAATGTGGGGTTGCCTCTCATACTCCCCTCACCAGGGACCCGGCCTGCAACCTATGCATGTGCCCTGACTGGGAATTGAACTGGCAACCTTTTGGTTCACAGGCCCATGCTCAGTCCACTGAGCTACACCAGCCAGGGATAAAAAACTATAATAATTTGATTACTGTATTAACTATCCAGTCCAACTAAGAGCAGACCTTATTCTTTGTCTATTATTTTATTAAAAGTACTTTCACATTGTTTCTCTACTTTCCTTTATCTTAATTTTATTGTTTTTATCACATATTTATTTTTGTTTTTCATCTTATCTGTCTTTTCCATTATAATTTTTTTTACTGCTTTAAGAGTCAAAAATTATATTCCATTTGCCTCATGTAAAGACTCTAAGTTGGCAATTTAGGAAGTATGTGGATGATATTTAGGGAACAGAAAGCCTTTTTGGTATCTTTTATATATCATCAGTGATGAGAAATTTGAGACCAATAGCAGGAACCAGGGACTCTGAGAAGCACAGTAAGGCTGGCTTTGAATCTGAGATATAGTTATTCACATAGTGGGACAGGAGAAAGGTGGGGTGATGTCAGATTGGGGATCAGAACATTTTTTTGTTAATAGCATAATCTTTGGCAGTCTTCTCGTCTAGTGCAAGTCATTTTCATAAAATTTAAAAAAATTTTTCCTACCAATCCCTACGCTGTCACCAAGTTAAGTACTCTATAGACAAGACACTTAAAAAAGCGGGGGAGGGATGTTACTGTAATTTTGGTTATACACAAAAAGAAATAAATAGAAAATGGGACAAATTGACAAATGGCACATAATTCTACCCTGGCTATAGAACACACTGCCCTCAAGGGTATGCATTTTTATTCATGAGATGAATGGAAATGGATGTAATGATTTCTCCAAGATGAGTTGAATTCCACTACCTCTGTACACAGGAGCTGCAGAAGCAGGCAAGCCTGTGTCTCAGGGTGTGCCTCGAACAAGTGACAACTGCTCACCTTCTGTGGAACTCTCCTCCTGCTGCACCTCCCCAAACATTGTCCATGGGATTCAGGGTGACCTTTCACTGTTACCCCCTCTCACACCTCTGCAGCATCACAAGTAGAGACATAGTTCTCACTGGTTTATTTTTTCCTCCCACCCAACCAGAAGAGCAAAGGCCCAACTTTCATTGGCTTACAGTTCGTATCTGTTTAGGAAGATAAGGTTAGTAATGAAGCACACTATTTGCCTGGCTGACTTGAACTACCTGGTTCTTTGTAGAGTTTTAAGTCCAGCATACTCTCTGAATTCTCAACACGATAGCATGCATTTATTTCTCCTTCCAGAGGTAATACGCAAAACAACGATACGAATAGGAAAGTTCTACAACATAGACTGACATTTGTTTTACCTTTCCTCACTCTCCAAGGTTAGATAATCCCAAATGAAATGTAAAGAAATATTCGATACAGTAGTCTGTTAGTTTCTCTCACTCTCAATTTCCTCACCTGCAGAACGGGGGTAATAGTAATGCCTCTCCCTACCCACCAGAGGAATAGTAAGTGAGATGATGTATATAAAATTATTTCATAAACCACTAAAATGCTTACAAATATTAGTTCATATTTTTATTGTCTTCAAAACTTAAGACATAATTCCACTCAGTACTAACAGAAACAAGAGAAAGACAAATATTCAGAAACACAGTAAAGATGAAAATAGTTAAAGCAGTTCACTGAATACACCTATATTATGTAAATTTAAATAGTAATTCTACAAATTTTTGAAAATTCATCAATTATTTTGAAATCTTTATTAATTTCATTCTTATGTTTTCCCTAAGTCTGTTTTGCTGTTCGCTTTTCTAATTTCTTGGGTTGAATGTTAATCTATTTCCATCTGTCATTATTTAATAATGAAGAGTTTAGAAATGAACATTCACCTATGAGTACAACATGGGCCACACCTCAGGGGTTCACTGTGCAGTGCTCTGGATGCTGTTTTCTGCGTGGTCTGGCATTAGAGTTTGATTCTTTTTTGATCCGAGTTTCTTGGACAGAGTTTTAACATTTTTAGCGAGTTAGACAATTTTTGTTTCTACTTATGTTAATAATTCCTACCTCTGTTGTATGTTCATCACAAATTATTGGTGGTGATTTTCTGTTTGTTTTTGGAATTTGTTGTGACTTTGTTTGTGGCTTACTATATGCCACAAACTTCTGTAAATAATCCTGTGAACAAATGAAAAGGAAAAGTGCAGGATTCTAATTTTCGTAGTTGTGGGATTCTACATAAGTATTTTTTGCATCATTAATTAAGTTATTTATTTTCTCTGTGTTAAGATTTTTAAATGAGTGATCCATGGATGAGTTTCAAGAGAATTGTATGTTCTTTTTTTATATAGGGAAAAGGCTCACAAATTTTTTTCAAGTTCTCAAAGGGAGCTGTGACCTGCTGCCCCCTAATATTAAGAAACTGTTTTATATCTTACTTTATCTGTTAAGGACTAAGAAAGAGAAGTTATACTACTCAGTATAACTTAAAATCACCTTTTAAAATTATTCTCAAACAAATACAAATTATGATTATTTTATTAATATACAGCAGTCCTGAGAAACAGTAATATTGTATTTACCATTCATCCATGCTATGAATAGTGCTCACTGGCCTTTGTTTGCTTTATTTCAGGCCCCGGAATGAAACTCACAGAAGGCTAAGCTTCGATAGGGTGGCAGAAAAAGGGCCAAATCACTTCACTAAAATTTATCAAACCTGAAACACATTGGTCATATATATTCTATTTTCCTTGCAAGCTTTGCACTCAATCTTTTACCGCCTCCTCTGATGAATTCCCCATTTCTTTTCTAAGTACTTCTCAGCTGATGCTCTCAGGACACTCCGGCCCATTTTGAAAAGCTAATCATGTCCTTAGGGTGACTCCGTTCAAAGTCACTTACTTCCTCAAGTGAGACAGCAAAGTAAGTGTTCCAGTTTCTAGGATGGAAATGACAACCACTTAACCTACAACCAAATTACAGATGTACTTGGAATAGGAAGTATCTTCTGACAAACATGAGTCATGCATTTTAAAAAAATTAATTGATTTCGGAGAGAGAGAGGGGCAGGGGGGAGAGAGATAGAGATAGAGAGAGAGAGAGAGACTGATTAGTTGTCCCATTTTTATACATTCATTGGTTGATTATTGTATGTGCCCTGGTGCCCTTATTGGGGGGTCAAACCCACAACCTTGGCGTATCAGGAGGACACTCTAACCGACAGAGCTACCCGCCAGTCACAAGTCATGCATTTTTTTAACAATGTACATGAAGGATTTAAAGTCCACCTTAAAAAAAAAACTGAAGAGCTCTTAAAAGGATCAGTAGGATTGAAATTGTAAGTTATATTCTACGGAAGTCCCTAATCCTCAAAGGTATTGGAAATTCTTAGGGCTGACTTACCCATTAGGTACATTCTTACGCTGATACTTTCAAGGCCTGTGAAAACATCTTATTTTTAATTTTGTTTAAAAGCAGAAGAAAAATGACTATAATAATAAAATGAAATACATAATATCGAGTCCAACCTAGATTACATTTGCCTTTATACCACTGCAGTCATAAAACATAATTTATGGAAAAAGGGACCTACGAAAGCAAAAGCTGCTACAGTCCACGAGACCCTGGAAATAATTATCCGTTCAGCATGGTGATTGGTCAGGGAGCAGAAGACTTGTGAAGGTTGTTTGATGTGTATTTACGCATAGTTTTGGTTTGTTTATTTTTTTATATGCGTGGTTTTGAAGCATTACTTAGAATAGAATATATTCTCTCAGCAGAATGGAAATCGAGGCTGCATAGCCTTTTTATGCCTGTGCTTCTTTATTCCTGTTTGCTTCACTCTGGCTCTTTTTCTCCATGAAATTCTTTCACATGCTTATCTTTTTATACGGGGCCCAATAGTCCCCAGCCCCACCTCAGCGTCAGGTCTACCACTGATATGGGATTTAGTGGATCTGAGTTCAAATTCTCTGCTGGAGCATCTTCTAGTCAGGTGTTGGTTATGCGTCCAACCAGCTGTAGCTAATCTTGTCCCCCTTTTCTTCCCCCACACTCCTGTATGCCCCTCATCCTCTCTGGTCTGTATGGCTGGCCCTCTGCAAGCTGTTGGGGAAGCTAACAAAATATCTTCGACCATATAGTTTTAACATGAGTTGACTATACGCTCAGTAAAAACACCACCACCAACAAAACCACCACAGGAAGAAACGAGCGTAGTGGAAAGTAGTGGTCTTACTATAATCACGTTATTATACTTTCTTGTGTCCTTGATTGTCATTTTACCACATACTCAACACATGGGCAACAGAAGGCTCTTCCCTAGGAAATGCATTTGCAGAAACTGTGTCTAATCTAGGCATCTCTCAGTGAAGAGCCATATTGCCTAATGAGGCAGGACTCCTGCCGGAAGACTAAGCCATTCTTTAAAGATGAACAGATACCTTGCTGAGTCCTTTTTTGCTGGATAAGTGACCTATCTGAGTAAGTATCCACATCACATGTACTCCTGTCACTCTGGGATTGTAATAAGCCCTCTTCAGCAATGATTACATATTAGGAACATCTAGTAGCTGTGACTTTAATAGCAAGTTGAAGTTTATTAAATTATCACAGTGTCGCACTGTCGCACACCGCTCTACTTATATAGAATTTTAATATTCAATTAGTACTATATTATTTCACTATAAAGAAGTATGATTGGTATAGCAATTTGGTATTACCAAGATTATATTGTCTATCTCAAAAACGATGAACTCTGAGATACAAAAACCCATATGTGTTATATACAAATGCGTAATTCCTATTTAAATTGAAGAACAGGAGAACTTACTGTCTTTCTTGATAGGAAGAAAACTTCAAGTAAAAAAATGTCTAATCAATGAGAGTTATTTTCCTTTTGATAATATCTTACTAATAGAGAAAGAGGAAAAAGTTCTGTTATGGATATTGTATCAGCCGGGGTTAAGTTTTGAAGAACAGAATCTATTCAGCAACTTTAAGAGAAAAGACTTTATTAAAGGGTGTCACTGTACCATTAGGAGGCAAAGAATTTCCCTCTAGGCTGAACTTCCAAGATCAATTTCCAAGACCAAACAGTGGACCTGGTCGGTGGAGCGCTTGCACCGCAATGGTCAGGAGGCTGCGAACCCAGGGGACTGATAGCCCGCTGCCTGCCCCTGGCACACCGCCTCTGCCACTGCCGCTGTCCATACCAGCCTAACGGTGTGACATCTTGTCTCTCGTCCCAGGGGCTCAGTTCTAACAAAATCAAAGTCTTATTGATTTCGCTTGCTTTATGAAGCTCTGGCTGCAAGGACATCTGAGAAGCATAGTTTTTAGCTTTCTGGCCTCTGTATCTTAAAAGGGGGGCAGAATGGGCCAAGTGAGTCCATGTAGAACACTTACCAGGGGTATGTAATCGGGTAACGCTGAAAAGTGGAGTAACATTGAAGGTACAAATCAAGTATGCTTACCTCTTGGTTTTACTTTCTCCCCTTTCAGGACTAGAATTGTATTAATCACAATCTTTGGTTCATGATACACTCCCGTCAGTGATCTATGTATGGCTATCAAATTACTTAATAGAACAAACATTAGGGACCCTCCACCAAATAAAAGCTAGATTAAATTAACCTGCATTTAATCAAACACCCCCGACACCCCCTACCTAGGAAACTGCCAACCTGAATTTCATGTTTTGTTATGTATATTCTTACAAAATATCATTTTACTTTAGAGTTTTGTTATTAAAATGGGATCGTACTCTATGTAATCTTTTGACTTTATCTTTCTTCATTGAAAGTTTTATTGCTAGATTCATGCATGTTTTTCTATTTGACTGAAGTTCATTTCAACTGCTGTATTCTGTTGCTGAATATGACAACATCCCATTATATGAATATTCATCCATTCTTTCTCTTAATGGATATTTGGACTGCTTCGAAGCTTTGATGCAGGGTACAATTCCTCTTTTCTTCTATATGTAAACGAGTTTATTGGGGCATTTAACAAAGATGGGACGGCTGGGTCATGAGGATGTTTTAGTGTGGGTTAGAGTTCTTTATGTTGAAATTCATTAAAAGTATGTGATGTTCAGCCAAGTCTGGTTTAAAAGTAGTAGACTAACATAATTATCAAAGAATAGGAAGAATAGGACTTAGAGGATTTTTTTCCCACAAAAGGCTGTATTCCATTTGGAGAAACAATGAAAAGTTTTCCCTTCCTTCTTGGTTGAGAGTGGTCAGCTAAAAAAAGTTCCTTGATGTTTCACACTGGCCAAGTGACTCAGTTGGTTGGAGTGTTGTCCCATACACCCAAAGGTTGTGGGTTCTCTTCCCTGTCAGGGCTCATACCTAGGTTGCAGGTTCAATCCCTGATCAGGGTGCTTAAGGGAGACAATGGATCAATGTTTCTCTCTCACGTTGGTGTTTCTCTCTCTCTCCCTCCCTTCCTCTCCCTCTCTCTAAAATCAATAAGCATGTCCTTGGAAGAAGATTTAGAAGAAGAAGTTCCTTGATATTTCACAATCATCCTTCTTAGACCACACCCTTAGGACCCTGATCTCTATCTCATCTCTCAAGCCTCTTCCCGTTCACACTACATTCTCCGTAGTCACTGACACACAAAGCTAGTCCGTCACACTGTAGGGAACTCTCGGTGTTCTGACCACATTAGTAGGAAATTGATAAGGGCATAGAGCATCCATTAAATCCAGCTTGATTTACTGTAACGTAATCATTAGACTGTGATCAGACTTTTGATTTACTTCAGCCTGCTTAAGCTATAGAGAGAACCCTTAAATTTCCTATCTGTCATAGGATGGGTTTCCCTGGAAAGAGGCTCTTAGATAAAGATTTATGTGCCTGTGGTTTATTGGGAGGACTCTTGGTTACAACAGCTGTCAGGGAGGGAGGAAAACAAGATTGAAAAATAGGGGAAATTGACTGCAAAACAGTTGCAACAGAGGTCTCAGCTCAATTTCTGGGAAGCTCTGGTGCTGAGATGAAAAACTTTGGCTGAAGTTCTTTCATTGCTGGTTCCTCTTGGCTTCCAGCTTTCAAGGATTAAAAAAAAAAAAAGTTGATTGCCCTTCAGTCAGGTCACGAATATATGCCTTTCTTTTCATTCCCACTGCTTTAAGTCTGGCCTAAGCCATGACGATCCTGCAAGCCTAGCCTATTGCAAGTGTCCTGCCAGTGACCCTTCCTCAAGTTTCTCTCCATTTCAGTCTTTCACACAGACCTGAGTGAAGTCAGTGGGCTAGAACTGCACTCCCTAGGAAGCAGCCACTAGCAACACGAGGGAGGTAAAACATGCACAGAGGAAGAAGCAATTGGCATTAACTAGAAAAGAATAGATCAACCCAATCATGTACTTAAAGCGGCCTATAATAGTATGATTCAAATTGAATATATTTGTGCAGAGAAACAAGAACACTATTCCACAGCACAGGTACCAAGTTCAAAGCAAGGGGTCAGAGGACAGTTTTATGGTGATTGGCTACCTTGTCCAACAGGATACCCAGATGGAGGCTTAAGGAATATTTTCTCAATTCTATAATAGTAACATTTACAAAGCTGAATCTCGCTTTTTGGATTCATCAATGGTTAAGGAATGAGCAGGGGTCAAAGTCAAATTTCTTTTAACAGAAGTGCCTAGGATGGTAATGTGCTAAGTAAAGATCACATGATGCAAACATCAGCTTTAAACAAATTACTCTCTCAGTTTCCTTTACTCTGGGAAGGTACCTATTGGACCCGTGCAGCGCTCTTGACTTGTACAAACGATAGTTTATAAATTCCTGAAATTCATAAAAAGGCAACGAGGGTATCTCTAGAAGGTGCAGATCTCCGGGTGAACCACAGTATGTGGGCTTCCCAACAGCCAAAATGTTCGTGCTACTGAAATCTGTATAAAAGGAGCTCTGAATTTTAGTTTTTGAGACAGGAGACTGAAAGGGGAGAGGATGTAAAATGGCAAGACGCTGCCTGAAGAATGAGGGGTTGCAGGTGTCAAACGTCTGGCTCCAGTTTCATTGACTAATTTACTAATTTAGACCAGGAGATGCAAAGTGAGATGGATCAAGAGTCCAGTAGTTCAAACAAAGGAGAGATGGAGTTGAGAAAATAACAGGCAAAGCCTCAGATGCTCAGACGCTGAGCTTCGGAGTCAGGGAGGAGCAGAGGCAGCTGGGCTGCGGCCAGAGGAGCAGAGGCAGCTGGGCTGCGGCCCGCTGCAGCATGCACGCTCCAGCCAAGTCGGGCATGGCCTCTCCACACCAGCCAAGTGTTGCCAAATGGAAATTCAGGCCTTGTCATGGCAGAGATCCTAATTTTATAAGGGAAACATTTAAAATCTGGATTTTTTTAAATCCCATTTTTAAAAAGTCGTGGAGAGCAGGAAAGATTGTAGGAGTGAGGGGGGATACAGTACATTTTACTCTAGAACTATTTTCAGAGCTCATGTCAAACCCCAGGAATTAGATATTTTAGTATCTGTTACTTGAAGATCTATTAATGGGGGAAAAGCTTTTATTAAATCAATAAAGCCTTTTAGTAAATTCTTATTTTATTATCTTATTAATCACAATATCTTTATCTATTTATGAAGCAGTAAAGTATATCTGTCTGAGCCAAATACTTCATTTGTAATTTCACTGGTAAAGGTTTATGTGAATATGCATTCATTCATTCATTCATTCATTCATCATTCACTCACAAAGCTTTATTGATACCTATGTCTAGCCAGACACTATATCTATTGGTTTGTGGGTCCCAGGCAATATTTCTAAATCCTGTCTGCACTGGTCTGTGGTGCCCAGGTTGAGAATCAATGCTTCAGCACCTCGTCACAGTACTGTCTCTAGGTTGGTCAATATGCTGAGGACTTCACACAAATAAATTAAAAGGACACAGATCTTGCCCCACCAGATAAAAAGGACCTAATGCAAACCGATGTCTTTGCACAGAAATACCTAGAAGGGACCAAATCCAATGTATTTCTTTTGAGATATTGTCCCTTTTGTTTTGCTGGCAGCCATTGTTTGCATAGGTTTCATCCTAAGCACTGGACATTGCTCTGGTTCTCAAGTCTGTTTTTTTTTTTTAATTAAATTTAATCTTCTATTTTATCAAATTCATCTCCAAATCTGCCCCTCCATGCAGCGTAGCATAGGAGGGAAGAACATGAACTCTGAGTCAAATTTTTACTATGCCTTTAACAAGAAACGTATCTCCTATGTTAGTGAAGATCCTTTTGGATGCAAACATCAGAAAACCTAGCTCAAGCTGATTTCTCATGAAACTGGGAGGTCAGGATGCATCTGATCCAGGCACAGCTTCACCCAGGTGTCACACGTACCTCTTGTGCACTGCTCTCCCCATCTCTCACCTTTGCTTTCTAACTCCTGCCCCTGTGGCGCTCACATTCTGGTGGGAGAGACCAGGTGGCTGCCAGGGTGCCTAGCATCCTGCCTGTGTAGTCCCGGTCTGGAGTCCCTGCCTGTGTAGTCCCGTTTTCTCTCATCCTGCTGTGACAGTTTGCCCTTCTGAGTTCCCCTCTAGGCATTGCTCTATCCCAGTCAGTGCCTGCCCATTTTGGATGAACTGCTTTCCTATCATCCAGCGGTTTGAATTTCAGAGTTCTCAGACTTTGTGCCTGTGATGGCTGAGCTGTCAGACTTCTGTACTATAAGTGCACGCATTTCATCACCTATACTTCCATTCCTCTGGTTCTGTTCCTTCCCACTATGGTAGAAACCCACATCATGGAAGGCTTAGTGTCCCTCAAGTCTGAATGTACTCTGAAAAAAAGTGCTCTCTGCCCAGGAGCACCTCTGCACAACATCCTGTTCTCCAAGGAGAGGGCTCTTCTAGGCTGCCCTTACTTTAAGTGGAAAAAGAGTATCTCTAGGAGATATGGTCTAAAGATATTCCTGTTGGTCATAAATTAGTTTTCCTATGATCTCATTGACATATATGTCCTATGCCTCATCCCTGCCTAAATCCCTGCCCTCTGGGATGAAAGTCCTCTTTTTAGGCTGCTGGTCATATACCCAACACAAATTTCTCACTTGTTCACTAATAATGTTCATAGCAGCGCTATTTGTAATAGCCACAAACTGGAAAGAACCCAAATGTCTATCTACAGTAGAATGGGTAAGTATATTGTGCTGTATTTATGCAATGGAATGTTATGCACCCATGAAAGTGGCCAAATCATAACTACACCAAAAAATGGGAACGAATCTCCAAGCTAATAAAGAGCAAAAGAAGTCAGACACATAAGAATGCATAAAATATGATTCCATTTATATGAAGTTCAAAGCTGGGCAAAGCTAACGTAGAGTTTTGAGGTGGTTCGCTCTAGGGTAGGAGGGAGGAGCGGTGTTTGGAGGGTGGCATCAGGGGACTTCTGGGTGCTGGGAACATGGTGAATCTTAACCTGGTTTCATAGCTTTGTTGGTTTTGTGATATTACCTTGAACTACCCACTTATGATTTGTGTACAGTCTTTAACTAAAAAGGGCTTTTCTTAATAAAAGCTGTCTATTAGCTTCATTGTCCGGGTTCTGTTTTGTCCTGCTTGTGCGGGAATGCTGCTCCTTACGAGGCAGTCCTCGCAGCCACACTGGGCTCGGAGGTTGTTTCCTTGAGTAGCTGACCAAAGTGAGTGAGTGTGTGTGTGTTTGTGTGTGTGTGTGTGAGAGAGAGAGAGAGAGAGAGAGAGAGAGGAGGGGGATTAAAATTGTTCTCCAAATGGGGTAAAATCTCACCAAGGTTGGAAGAAGGCAGAAAATTCCAAAAATAAGTGAGGTCATAATAAGATGATGAAAAAGGAGGCAGAAACTGTTGGGCTCGAGACCTAGAAAGCATGAGAAGTCGCAGAGCACAGTGGTTACACGCGGACTTTAGAGTCAGGATATTTGGGTTGATAATCCCCGATCCACTAACTTCTGTTTCAACTTGGTCAGGTTCCTGAACCTCTCTGCCTCAGGGCCCTCGTCGATACAGTGCACGCGAGGAGTCAAAGTGTGATGCATGTCAAGCCCTCCCTGCTGTGCTGTCCCGTGGCGGGGAATCAACGCATGTTAGTTACAGATGCTACTCCATCTGCCTCGGTTTTTGCTTTCACAATCTTTCTGCTGGAATATGACTGCCCACTGCTTTGGAATTTTAGAGGAAAGCATGAAGGCTGTTCTCTCCCTCCCACTCCTAGTTCTAAAGTTCCCACATCAGATATCGTCCCTGTATGTGAAAGCTATAACTAGAAAACAGGGTCACACTGTCAATCTGACCACTCACACCACGGTATGTGAATTGAGGGCCACAAGCTCAAGAAAAGGAAGAACAAGTCAGTTTCCAGAAAAACAGAAGCAAGGAATGACTTGGGAGAGAACATAACAGGCATACACATTGGTGGCCCACCTTTTTTCAAAGTTAGACTATCCCTCTATACTCACAATGTCCAAGTGTACATTAACCTTGAATATTTGTCCCAGAGTTAACTTTGTGTTTAGCCAAATCAAGATGGATATTTCTACAGTTAGAGAAAAAACAGGTCACGCTTCATGAGATCAACACTTTTATTTTATACCTCACTGACTTTTTATTCTGTTGCTTTTTATCTCCATGCTCTGTTTCTCACTGTTTTATCTCAGAATTTCTGAATGTTCTCCTCTAACAACCAATATAAACCCAGTAAACTGTGCAGCAGTCAAGAACCTTGATATAGAAGTGGAGGCACGAGGCATCCAAGGACACAGAGATAAAGCAGAGAAAAGCAGGAAGTCGCTGGCGAGTGGGGCCCTGGAAGAATTTACAGTGCTGGGAATTGTGCCGTGGGGAAAGGACTGTGAGCTAAATCAGTATGCTAACTCTCAGGTGTTACCAGAATATTAAGTAGGTATATTTGTACACAATTATAAACGCAAGAAATACTTAGAATAGTATCTTAAACAGAGTAAGCGCTAAATAAATATTATTCAAATGGATGTGTGAATGAATATACAGAGGAGAAATCAAGTATTTACTATCATTAGCATACAGAATTTTTGATAAATTGTAGAACCTTAGAGTTTTTAAAATCCCTCTATGGATTCTTCTCAATGTGATTTTAGTTTGAGCATCTCAGAGTCTGAGGTTTGGATTAGAAACCAGTACGAAAGAAAGAAAAAGAAGTCAACACTGATGCATAGATGTTTTTAAGGGAGGACAGATCATTCTAGAGTAATGGATAGCTGAAGGACAGTTTTTAGCAAAAAAACTATTATGGGAGAATTGGAAAGCACATCAAAGAGGTCATTTATCATGTCATCTCTCCTCTGGCTGTAAAGTACAAAAATCATTAGTTAATACCAACAATATTTTACATCTGTATAGTGCTTTTAGTTCCCAAAGTGCATTCAAACAGACCTCCATTAATCTTCATAAAGAAACAGGCATTCTTTTCTGAGATCAAAAGAAGCTACTAGGCCAGAGGTAATGGGCACTTTTTGAGTTACAAAAGTTCAATGACCTGAAGACAGAAATATGAAATGTCCTTATAAAAAAGTGCTCCACAAAAATACATACTCATAGAATAATTTCGTATACAGGGAGTGTTGTTGAGATTTAATTGGTATCTTGTCTGTTTTTGAAGCTGTGAACTCATCAGTATTAGTTTGGAAAGTATCTTTCTTCTTCCCAAGATGATAGTACAGACTGTTACAAAGTTGCTTAGGATGATTACCCGAGGGGGGAGAGGAAGGAAATGTGGAGTGACCCTGCCTTAGAGGTGACTTCTCAAAGTTTGGGAAGTGTGAGGTGTATATGTGTTCTGGAACTCACCTTGCACCTGTGTACAAGTCGTTAGCAGTATTAGAGAGGGGCAGGACTCAGGGAGGAGATGCTGCGGGCAAGAATCAGAGTGATGAGGCTGTGAGAGGTATAGCTATAACCTACCCAGAGCAGCAAGCCCAACTGGTAACCAGAGCTCCACAGCCACTGTGGACAACACAGAAGGCAGGGGTAAGGGCTAGAGGCCTTTCACCTCCCTTTCCCTCCACTGCACAATCATCAAAACTCTGGGATTTGGCTATGAATCAGGAGGTAGAAGAAAACTTTAAAAATTATGAAAGAAGGACTTCTAGTCAAGATGGTGGCATAGGTAACCATGGCTTGCCTTTTTGTACAAACATGCCAAAATTACACTAAACTATAGAAGAACCATCATTCAGAACCATCAGAAATCAAGCTGAATGGAAGTCCTACAACTACAGAACTAAAGAAGAAAACACATCGAGGGAGGGTGGGAGGGGCGGAATGGGCTGGTCCCACACCCATGTGTGGCAGATAAAAATCAGGAGGGATATCTCAGGAGAAAGGCATCCTGGCCCCACACCAGGCCTTCCAGACCAGGGTTCCAGTGCCAGGAAGATAAACCCCCATAACTTCTGGCTGTAAAAACCAGCAAGGATTGAGGCTGTGGAGGACAGAAACTGCTTGACTCCCTGGTAGTTCCTCTTAAAGGGCTTGCACACAGACTCACTCAGACTCACTACCTCTGAGCTCCAGCATGGGGACAGCAGATTGAAAAGCACCAGAGACATACGGGGAGGAACTGAATTGTCCAGTATCAGAGCGAAAGCTGGGGGGCAGCTTTCTCCCAGGCAGAAGTGCTGGCAGAGGCCATTGTTCCTTTTTTGAGCCCTCCCTGCACAGAGACAGCAGAAAGGGTGCTATATCTGAGATTCCATCCACATGGCTCACACTATTTCACTGTTTGCCCTACCCTGGTGATTCCCTGAGGCCCTGCCCCACCCAGCTTTCAGGCCCAACCAAGCTGTTCCCAGCGGCTTTTCCATAAAAATGGCTCGTCTTGGTCCATGCTTCAGATTTTTCTAAATTCTCTCAAACAAGCAGCATCTGACATCAGCAAGCCTTGTACCTCTTGCTTAGTTGTCCCAGGCCCAGAACTAACCGCAGCCAGCATTGGTTCATGGCTTGGCCTCATCTGGGCACCTCCAAGCCCAGCACAAGTATCAGCCATCTGCAGATCACTTTGTAGCTTATGCTGTGTAACCCTGGACAGAACATAGTTAGTGGCTGCCATGGGATGTGCCAACAGCAATCAAGGCTCAAACTAAACAGAAGGGTGTATATAGCTTATATGGTAGATGCGTCTTGAATACCCAGCTTGGGTCATAGTGAGGCTGTGCCACTGGACCTTACAGGACACCTACTACATTTTGTCACTCTACCAAACCCAGAAAATATAGCAGCTCTACCTACCACATAGAAACAAATACAGGAAAGTTGCCAAAATGAGAAGACAAAGAAACACGGCCCAAATAAAAGAACAGAACAAAACTCTAGAAAAAGAACTCAGCAAAATAGAGAAAAAGCAAGCTACTAGATGCAGAGTTCAAAACACTGGTTACAAGGATTTTCAATGAACTTAGAAAAAATAAAGGCATAAAAAATGTCCAGTCAGAAATGACAGATACGCTAATTGAAATAAAGAACAAATCAAAGAGAATCAATAGTAGAGTCAATGAAGCTGAGAATCAAACCAGCAGTTTTGAATATAGGAATCAAGAAACACCCAATCACAATGGCAAGAAGAAAAAAAGAATAAAAAAAAATAAGGACAGTTTAAGGAGCCTCTGGGACAACTTCAAGTGCACCAACATTTGCATAATGGTGGTGCTAGAAAGAGAAAAGAGAGAGCAAGAAATTGGAAACCTATTTGAAAAAATGACAGAAAACTTCCCTAACTTGGTGAAGGAAACAGACATACAAACAAGTCCAGGAAGTTCAAAAAGTCCCAAACATGATGAAACCAAAGAGGTCCACACCAAGACACAGCATACTTAAAATGCCAAAGGTTAAAGATAAAGAGAGAATCTTAAAAGCAGCAAGAGAAAAGAGTTAGTTACCTATACGGGAGTTCCCATGAGACTGTCAGTTGATTTCTCAATAGAAACTTTGCAGTCTAGAAGGGATTGGCAAGAAATATTCAAAATGATGAAAAGCAAGGACCTACAACCAAGATTACCCAGCAAAGCTGTCATTTAGAATTGAAGAAGGACAGATAAAGAGCTTCCCAGACAAGAAAAAGTGAAAGTTCAATACCACCAAACCAGTCCTATATGAAATGTTAAAGGGTCTTCTTTAAGAACAAGGTGATCAAAACTATGAACAACAAAATAGCAATAAATACAAATCTATCAACAATTGAATCTAAAAAACAAAAACAAACAAGCAAAATAAAGACAGAATCATACGTACAGAGAATATTTTGATGGTTTTCAGATGGGAGGAGGGCCAGGGAGATGGGCTGAAAAGGTAAAGGGATTAAGAAATACAAACTGGTAGTTACGGAATAGTCATGGGATGTGAAGTACAGCATAGGGAATAGAGAAGCCAAGAACATACATGCATGACCCATGGACGTGGAGAGTAATATGGGGATGGCCTGAAGGAGTGGGGTGGCTGTGTGGAGGGGAGCAAGGGCTGAAAAATTGGGATAACTGTAACAGCACAAACAATAAAATATAATTTAAGACATAAAACATAAAGTCTGCAAAAATAATAATGAAAGAATACTGGACTTGTTGCTAATCTTGGGAAGCTGAGATTTCATGTGGTTCATAAATATAAAGACATAGGATGGTTCTTCCACTTGAGTTGTCATCGAACAATTATACGTTATTCAATAAGCGTTTGTCAAGTACCTCCTGAAGCCTGGCTTCATGACAGGTGTTGGGGATGTAGTAAGAAATAAAACAGAAATGATCACTGTGTTCGAGTAGCCGGTTACAGCTCTCAGGAAAGATAGACAATTAGACAAGAAACAGCAGTGCAGTGCACTGAGTGTTACAGTGGGAGAAGTGCAGGGATCTGAGACACGGAGAACAGGGGTGCATAACCTCATCTAGGGGCCTGGGCAGGGATTCCCACAGAAGCCGCATTCAATCTGAGGTCTGAAGGATTCTGTCCTGCATCACACAGTGCTTCCCTGACACCACTACTGCGCTACACACTTACTGGTTACATAGCATTTGCTATTTGCAAATCTCTCAGTCACATTAAGCTCCTGGAGGTCTGGCAGGATGATGTAAAAAAAAAAAATTTTTTTTAATCTTTGTATCCCCAGCACTTCTTGCAGAGCTCCTACAAATAGTAGGCTTTCATTTCATGGCTGCTCAGTGAGGAAAAAAATGAAATGAATGAATGAGTCAGTGCGTGAATGAATGACTGGTGTCCTAATTGCACTATGTGGCAGAAATGCTGCAAAGGGCCCAGGCTGGATGCTGCCGCCTAGCTAAGCAGTGTCCACTCTGTGCAGCCAGGTGATAAACATTCGCTAACTAAGGCTATAGTGCCACTGTGAGGGCAATCCAGGTAGCGCTGGGAAGCTCGCTCTGCTTCTCAGCTTCAGGCTGAAGAGAGAGCAGCGCCAGCAATGCAGGATCCTTTATAAAGGAAGTCCCCCTACTCCCCTTTGCTCAGGCAGCGACCAGCCCTGCTGCAAAGAAGGACATAAAGCCTCCCCTTCAATGTGGTAGGTCGGGTAGGAAAACAACTGCATTTTCATGGCACGACTTTGGGGACACAGAGAAATTATGTTACATTCTTTCTTCATTTGTAGGCTGGAAAGGAGACCTCTAGACCTGCCCCACTTCTCTGACTGCCCAGGCTGATTATTATCTTAATTCAAATGCAGGGACAAGCCGCGAAGCAGCTGGTCTGTGCTTTTCAAAAATATCAGTGTCAGAAGAGACAAAGGAATGCTGGGGAAACATTCTAGATTAAAGGACATTAAAGAGCTATGACAACTAACTGTAAGGCATCATTCTCTCCTGGGTGCTCAATTAGGGGAAAAAACCCATATTGCTGTAAGGGATATTATCGGGACAACTGTTAGAATTTGTCAATGAACTGCATATCACATGATAGTGTTCCATCATCATTAAATTTTCTAAATGATCATTCCTCCACATAAAAGAATATTCCTGTTTTGAAAAGATAAATGGTAAAGTGTTTAAGAATAGATAGTCATGATGTCTGCAACTTGTTATCAAGTGATTTCTCAGTAACATTCACACCAATAAAATAGTTATAAAAAGAGTTACATAAGGCAAATGTGGCAAAGTCCTAGCCACTGGTGAATCTCAATGAAGGAGATATGAGTGCTCACTGTTGTGATTTTGCAAGTTTTCTATAAGTTGGAAACTTGCAAAATTAAAAAAGTGAGAAAATATTTTAAGTCTTTGGGTGCTCTCCCTCCAGCCAGATGTCATAAAAATTATTTTCCCTTGACACCCAGGAGTCTCCCGCTCATTTTTTTTCTTTTTTTTTACTGTCACCTTTTTCTGTTGATAACTTCTATTTCCCTGGTTTGGGCAGCAGACAGAAAGAAGGTGATGGGCACAGGTTGGATTCAGTACACTGGAGGTGCTCAGGGAGGTCCCGGGAGACAGGAGCTCAGAGGGGAGGTCGAGGCTGAGACATGGAATTAAGTGTCCAGTGGTGTTACTTCCTTGAGAGTTGACGTGGGGGAGCTTGGAAAATAAGAGTGTCACTCACGAGGTAGACTGAGAAATGGCACCCATGAAGGAGGACCCAGGGGGGCCGTGTCACAGGAGTAAGGAAGGACAGAAGCTCAGTAAGGAGGCCTCACTGGACAGTGTGAAGTGCCCTGAGGAGTAAAGCAGACATCCGGGATGTCCCCTAGATTTGGCAAGTAGGTAACCCTTGGCGACCTGGGCAGCAGTGGTGTCTGGGGGAGGGGAGTGGGATTGGTGTAAAAACTTGCCATGGTGCATGAGCGAAATCATGGGGGTGACGTGTGCTGAGTTGGCTCTTCTGATAAGCCTGTTTGAACGGCAGGAGAGCAGCACTTTCTCAAGTCCAAACGAGGATGTTCCCTCCTTCCTAGTATCTCTGTGATGAGCCACCCACAGCATCCTCCAAAGGAAATGTTGGTAGAGCTCAGAATCTGGACTGAGAAAACAGCTTTGATTTTTTTGTTTGGTCTCCTGACTGTGTAATCCTTCTCAAGAAGCATTTTCCCCATTTAAAATAAAAAAGCATTCTATTTCATAGTTTGTTTTTTTTTTCTGAGAGTAAATGATAATGTATGAACATATCTGACAAACTCTAAAGGGAAATGTGATTAGGTAGCTTTTGTTTCTCATTTTTTGTTGTGTGTGGGTTTGCTTGTTTTGGTCTGTTTGTAATTATTGTGACAAAGATTTATCCATCAGTTATTTGTCAAAGGCTTACCATGTGTTCCAGTGACCAGGAGACCTGGCAATTGCCAAGAATGTTCTCTAGGAGTCACTGGCTACGACAAGGCAGGTCACACAGCATCACGTGCTTGGTGC
>PVJI01008636.1:0-69962 GCA_004026765.1 Micronycteris hirsuta | reverse complement strand
GGGGGAGGGGAGAGGCTGCAAATAACTGTAATTAAACAAAAAAATTAATTAAAAAAAATTAAGTATAGCCCGGCTGGTGTAGCTCAGTGGATTGAGCGCGGGCTGGGAACCAGAGGGTCCCGGTTCGATTCCCAGTCGGGGCACATGCCTGGGTTGCGGGCCAGGTCCCCAGTGAGGGCCATGTGAGAGGCAACCATACATTCCTCTTTCTCCCTCCCTTCTCCTTTCTCTCTGAAAATAAATAAATTAAAAAAAAAACATTGGCAAGAACTTTTTAAAAAAAAAAAAAAATTAAGTATAAAAAAAATAAAATTAAAAAAAAAAAAGAATCACTTTTAGAGAAGCCACTGTAGGATGCAGTATTTCTGAAACAAAGTGAAGAACTATAAGAATAAAGCAGAAAGAAAAATGAAACGGGACTCAGGAGTTTGTTACTCCGACACTGGAGAATGGCAGGAGGAAGCTGCGGAAAGCAATCGGGGCGTACTGCCAGGACAGACGGCCGAAGGAGAAAGGTCTCCCAGAGGACGGGAGTGAAGCATTAGAATGCCAGATTACATATTTTGAGCATTTGAGAAGATTGCTGCTAGATGTCTGTTAAGTCTGTTGGGAGATCTGAAAAAGATCAGTAATAGCTACATAGAAAACAAAGCGATGGGGGAAATGCACTACTGCATGAACTGTGGGGCGTAAGGCATTAAAGACACCAATGCAATCAGAGTACTCTACTTGCCTCTGTGGAATACAGTATTTAATATCCCCAGTAATGCTGGCACTGACTATTCATTCAGCCAAAGACTGTTTTAGGGGGTTGGGAGGAGAAGTAAAAGTGGTGGGGTAAAAGAAATCAATCATCAACTGCCATAATATAAAAGAATAAACAGATACTACCTGAAGTTCTGAACTGATGAATAAAATGACGGAGTAAGCGTATTAGAGTACAGTAAGTGCTCAGTTAACACTGTCGATAGACTTAAAGTAAAATGATGTAAAATCAATTTCTACCATAGGCTAATTGATATAAACAAGAATAGGCTACTATAGCATCTCATCAATATTACAGTGAAATGATGTTGAACAAAACTGTTATTCAAGACATTAATATTCATTGCTATATAGCCTACAGATCAGAAAACACCTGAAGGAGTTCAAAGTGGCTTCTTTTGGTGGAAAGACTTCAGTGAGAGTGGAGAAGGGTGGGTAAGGACTGCTGTTTTTCTGTTAAAAGCCTGTAACTATGAGAGTTTCTCAGCTTTACTCAGGTATAAATGGCGTATGATAAACTGAACATTTACAAAGCGTACACTGAGATGGGTTTGGAAGCATTATCACAACCAAGGTAATAAATAAATCCGTCACCACCAGAAGTTTTTTCTTGCCCCTTTACAATCCCTCCCTTTTACCTCTCCTCGCACACCTCCCCCCGCCCCAGGAACCTCCCATCTCTGGCAAACACCAACCTTGCAATCATTATAGAGTGGTATTTTCTAGGATTTTACATAAATAGAATCATATAGTATATACTCTTTTTTGTCTGGCTTCTTTCACTTAGCTTCATTATTTTGAGATTCACCCATGTTGTCCATGTACCAATAGTTCATTCTTTTTAGTGGCTGAGTAGTATTCCATTGTGTGGCTCTACCATAATCTGTTTACCCATTTGCCTGTTGATGGATGATGTGAAGAGCCCATGGGACATCTGAGTGTGCACAGCCACTAGCAAGCAGTTAATAAGTCCAACTATGCAGGTGAAAGACTAAGGTCAAGGATTTGGAAGTCATCATGATAAAAATGGTCACTGAAATACTTTAATTAATTTACCTAAGGAAAACATGTAGAGAAAGAGATGAAAATTCTGATTTAAGGGGAATGCACTGAACTTACATATTAACATCTCCTTCCTTTCCAAATTCTGTTGAAATGAGAAATTTTATAAATAAGTAAAATCAAATCTATAGCTACACACACACAAACAGGAAAATGTCTTTTAGTGAACTATAAACTTTACAAAATTTTTGAAAGATGAGAAAGAAGGAATAAGCACTTCCACTTTAGCAGTATAACCAACTACGTATCTCCTTCCATAAAACATTCAGATTCTGACTAAACTTCAACAAATATACTTTAAAATGCACTGCTGAGCACAGTATACCACTAATAAAACAGTATAAAACCTATAAAGTAAAAGGAACAAAACTACAAGGAGAAATGGGCAATTCCATGATCAGCACAGGAAATTTCACTCAATGCACATTTCTTCGTAAATGTAAGGTCAAGCAGACAAAACGTAATATGAGATGTGATTAACGAGTCTGATTTAAAGGTCACGTACAGAACCCACATCCAACAATGAGAGGAAAACGGCTTTTCAGGGCACTGGACCAGTGGGGAGGGTTCACCCTGACCTGACTGGGCAGAGGGACGGCCACCGCTGCTGCACTATTACATCTCTCCCTCATTTGAACAATGCTGAGACCTGACCCCTTGCCACCTAACAGGGGCTTGGGGCAGAGCAAACAGCAGAGCACTTTCCCCATTTCCTCTCCCCTGAGGGGGAGAGTGCCAGACCCTGTGAGTACCCGACCTGGGACCGAGGTGGGGAAGGGGAGGCGTGGGAAACTGGTAGCCTTTTCTTTGTTTACTGTCCCAAATAAGCCTAGTTTCTGCAAATTTTGAGTGTCTGGTAATTAGATCCTATATTAGAAAGAATTAAAACACACTGTGTTTAATATTCTGAATCAGAAGCCAGTTCGCAATAGCTGTGATAAAATCGTGGTCAGCACTTAAGAACTGTTACTGTCCAGTTTAAGGGCAGGCAAAATAAAAGTAACACATGTAGTTTCGCTGTATTGAAATAATTTTCTTACAGGGCAAACACGCCAAGTCATATCCTTTGTTTAATTCTTCCAAAATGCCAACACTGGTTAATTCAACAATGTTGAGATTCATGCAATCTGCAGAGGATAAATCAGATGCTGAAAACTGAGCAACTTCAGAGCCTCGGCCGGTAAACTCAAGGGGGCACAGGACCACGGGGAGCAGCTGGGTGGCAGCTGCTACTCAGCTCCATCAGATGTTATTTGGGAATGTGGGCCCAGAACTGTCAGATATGTCCATTTTCAAAGAATGCAAAATCTGGATTTTTACGTGAAATCTCCAAATGTTTTTATTTTATCATGTTATTTTTCTTTTTTTCAAATCACAACATTTATATTTGATTTTGTCATCCCCTGAAATCCTCCCAAAAGCTATACCACAAAAAAAATCTGTGGGCAATGAGCCATTTCATTCAGTCTTCATCATAAACAACTGGGTTTTTGTTTTTGTTTTTCGTTTTTAAACTAGAAGCTCACAAGATATGTTGTCAAACAGAAATCTTGTCATTTTAATATAAACATTTAAAATACTGTACAGGTCTTCAGGTCAATCCATTAACTTTCAAGTTCTGTTACAAACCAACAGACATGAAGAATTACAGACTTGGAAGGGATCTGAGGGGACTTTAAAGTCTATTATTTTCAAAGACTGTGTGTGTTTTGCCAAGGGACACGTTCTTTAAATAAAGAGGTTACAAAGAGTCTGATATACTGAGTAAATAAAAGCACAGCTGCTCTGGCTGAAGCGGAAGCCCTCCCTCTGAGATACCTCTCACTGCTCCCCAGTGACCTCAAAGCACCTCCTGAGATCACAGTTTGTAATGACCTCGCCTAAACCCTCAAATTACAGTGATGAAGGGCAATTCCCCAAATCTAGTATGAATTAAAATTTAAGTGCCCAGATCCACTGAGACTCTAACAGGTGAGGCAACTTTTACAGAGTCACACGTGTAGGAAGTGGCAAACTGGATGTGAACCCACAGCATGTCCTCGGACACTGGCACTGTGCCGTCCCCCAACTCTCCGTGAAAATCACCCTTCCCCAAAACACAAGGCAGTCACAAATGCCAACAAGGATGAAGGGGGGAAATATATCAAAAGAGGCTTGGGAATATTCTGCATAAAACAAAACCCTTCAGTCTGAAAAACAAAGGTTCATAATAGGACACATAGTCAGAAGTCATGTTTAGAACATTCCAGATGTTGTGTGTACCTCCTGAAGCAGGTAATTCTGGAACAAATAATTTTAGAACAAATAGCACTTTAAATAATGGGTAGTCAGCCTATTACTGAACTCATCCTAACAGGTTAAAAACATAAACCAAATAAGCATAGTTCCCTAAACTTTTGAAGTAAAAAATCTTGATTGGAATCTTTTATGCTGTTCCACAAAATGTCCTGAGTATCATTCTCAGAAACCAAACTTTGAGTTGAAAAGGCTTACTAACTTGGCTTGCTGTGATATTTCTTATGCCCTTGACCTTACACTCAGAACGGCTGACTGGCGCAGCAATCATATAAAGAATGGGTTACAAGTGACGTCAGTAAGAGGAATTCTTGAACTGGTTTTCCAGCCTATCTGGGGCTGAAAGCAGTAAATATTCTGTCAGCTCTTCAGCTCTGTGCCTCAATTTCATCGTCAGAGGCTCTAATCATATCACTGTTTAACAGGCCACTATACCAGCCCATTAGAGTTGGGGCATAGAGCTGATGAGGCCAGTTAGACCAACCCTACATAAAAGGGACCATCCACCTTGGTTTTGCTAATACTCCCTGGCAGCCACTGGACATAATTATGGGACACCTAGAGTAATCAACCCAAGCCACTCTCTTGAATGGGGCGTTATTTAACTCACCTACTTATGACATCAGGTGTACTCAAACAGCATTCCATCCTCAAGTGGCCTGAGCAGGACTGAAGGCATGGGAAAGAAGTGTGAGCACATCACTCACAGTCTCAGATTGCCTACTTCTGCCACGCCACCACCTTTCCCTTGCAGCACACCAGCCAGTCCCCATGCCGTGATGACATGATAATGACAGAACCAGAACCACAATAGGGGCCTGTGGTGTGCAGCAACATAAGACCCTCAGGAAAAGTCTAGGTTAGAATTCTAATAGAGAGCAATCAAAAGAAGGAAGATATTTTGATGTTTTAAAAACATATAAAGCCAACCCTAAGCGGAATGTTTCTGCAGCAGTGTCTTGGCTGTGCCTTGCCTCCTTTAGGATGAAAGGCACAGCATATACAAGCATCTGTTACTTTTCCGAAGCAGGAATCAGAACCCCACTGGCACACGGAAACAAGCAACTTCACCAGCGACGGAGGCCACGTGACGGCAAAGCACCACATTCTCACTGCGGGATTTACGCTTTCTACTTGTGGTGGCACACACAGTAACTCCCAGGAAGTATTAAAAGCTTCATTTCTTACTTCAAAATGGCACCAAAAAGATAATTTATAGGGATGGTAATAAAAACAGAGAGAAAGTGATTCAGAAAAAAAGTGATGGGCGTTAGCTAGACAACAGACTCATTAAAGATCTAAAGGGGTCCTTAAAGATTTACGCCTCACAGAACAAATGCTGTCGAAATGGTTACAGGGTCTTGAGTAAATCCTTTGAGAATATTAATGTATAATAAAGTGATAAAAACTGCCACTTATTTTCATAAATGGGACCAATCTCAGGCAAGTCATCTTCCTTAACAAATGCAAAGCGGAACTTGGAATACAAGACATAAATAAAAAGCAAAAATTTACAATATTTCCAAAGTGGAAAAGTTTCTATTTTTAAAATATTTCTTAGCAGAGAGCATTACAACTTTGCAATTATTTATCCGAAAGAGCTTTTCTTTGGAAATTAGACAAATATACACAGTAACTGGTTGGCACTATTTTTTAAAAATCTGTCCAGTGAAGTGTCAATTTTTTTCATTTAAAACTTGTAACTTGAAAAACTGTAATTCTGGGGAAGCTACACACTCAGCTACACATTCAATAAACATTAATGAATGGACACACGACAGACAGACAAACCAGAGTAATAAGGCTTCATTATCTATACACTCCCTCCTCAAGAAAAGGAAACAGGCCCAACACAGCAGTCACCCAATGGTCTGAAAGAACCGCCTTGCTCTGTCGCCAGGTTTCTCCTGAGAGTATAATTAATAATGCCCTACGCCCGAATATCAGGGAATGGCTCTGTAGGAACCTGGTGCCTAAATGCAAAGTCTCCCACAAGAAATACTGTCCTCTGTTCACATCCAGGTCTAACCCTGACTCTGCAGACTCAGAAGCAGTAATGCACTTCCCCTACTACTGCCAACACTGCATCACAAAAGAAAGTACGCTTGCGGGTTCTACATTTAAAACACAACAGCAACTACACATGTGACTGACTTAGAACGCTTTTCAATACCTCTTTTTTAAAAGATTTTATTTATTTATTTTTAGAGAGGGGAGAAGGGAGGGAGGAAGAGAGGGAGACACCGACATGTGAGAGAAAAACTGATTGGTTGCCTCTAGCATACCCCCAGCTGGGGACCTGGCCTGCAACCTAGGCATGTGCCCTCACTGGGAATTGAACCAGCGACCTTTCAGTTTGCAGGATGATGCCCAACCTACTGAGCCACACCAGTCCAGGCTCAATATCTATTTCATTTTCAATGACTCAATAGCTTATTTTCAGAATAGTTAGTTATCTTCAGGAAGCCCTTCCTGAGAATACAGAGGACAGTCACACTATCCATGTTGGTGCCTGTGTGTGTGTGTTGGGGGGGTGGGGTATATAAGAGTAGAGAAGGAGGAAAGGAAGGGGTCCACTAGACTCTTCTACAAGCAGAAAAATGAAAATGTTTAAAAACCACTGCCCAATAGAAATGGATTTTTCTTAAGTTTGTTTATGCAGTTTTTCTCCATCCCTTTCTTTTTAACTGAATAGAGACATTTTAATAGTGCATACTAACAGGTGGAAAGGAAAGGCGTTGGGGTTTTTTTCCCTTTGGCTCACTTCCCTTTAGACTTTTCAAAAGCAGAATGGCCACACGCTGTTCCAAACATAATACGTGACTTTGCTTTTGCCTAGAGTCCATTGAAGGCAATTCAAAAAGAAAAACAAATATTCCTCTTTCCATTTTCCCTAGATCAGCCTCAGCTCTTTTCGGATGAAATCAGCCTCTCGAGGGACATCGACTCAGCAATCTGAGAACCACCACTCCAGGTACGAAACAAAAAGGAGCGCAATGGGAACCCGCAGCCGTTTGTTTTGCACCTGGGAAAATCAGACGGTACAACACCCTTCCAAGAAGCCAAGCTGCTGTTCAGAATTGTAAATTAACTCTTTGTAACACAGATTAATTTAGCTTCGGTGAATAAAATAAGGAAGTAAATTAACTCTTTGTAATAGAAATTAATTTAGCTTCGGTTAATAAAATAAGTAAAAAACCCAAAGTCCTTGATTTCAAGCAATCTCTAAAACAAAACTAAAAAACCAGGATATCCCCACAGTCTTTTGGTTTGTGATAAATTTGACTTAAAAAATTTCCTTTGTAAAGTAAATATAACTCAGGTAACATTAATAAGAATGCACAACGTTTATTTATATACGTTGTACATGTGTAATACTTAAGAACACTTTCAAGTACTTTAAACTCAGGTTCAGTAAACTACAGCCATGGGCCAAAAAACAAAAACCCAAACCCCCCAAAACAGTCTACTGCCTATTTTTGTAAATAAAGTTTTATTGAAACACATCTACACTTATTTGTTTGTAAGTGTATATATTTGTATATATTGTCTATGGCTGCTTTCTGCTGCAGTTGCAGAGCTGAACAGCTGTGACAGAGACTGTACGGTTTGCAAAGCCAAAGTACTTATATTTGGGTCTTCATGGAAAAAGTTTGCATTCCCTGCTCTAAACAGGCGGGTCTCAAAAATCAACATTCATAAGAAACACTTGGACAACTTGTTAAACTACAGTTCCTTGGGCTCCATCTTCCTAGGTCATGATTCTCTAGGTTGGGACGGAGCCCATGAGCTTGCATTTCTAACAAGGTCACAAACTGCTGGTCGAATGAGCTGAACTGTGGGAACCACTGTTCTAAACCCGCTCCTGTCATCATGGATCTGCAAGGACCACAAATGCTGTCAGGCCCGCAAACGGGACAGCCATCACACAAAATGAAAACGGGGGTATGAAGGAGGAGTGAGACAGATCTCTTGAATAATATGAAATTCCTGGAAGCTAAGAAACCACAACATCAGATATTTCTTCAGCCCCTCCTCCTAACACTGATTCATAGTGAACACTGGAAATTCAACAGGGACCAGCAGAAACCAAAGGTAGTTGGGTTGGAGATGTAAAACTCACTCTATTCCTTAGGAAAGCTACAAAACACATTTTTAAAAAGAAAATCAAAGTATATGCAGTTAATAATTTAGCAGCTGTCTGGACTATAAACTTATGTACTAAAATACAATGTTTGAAAAAAATCTGACATATAGTTCATAATGCAATGGTCCTATCAAAAGATGAATTCCCTCACTCCATAAAAATAAATGTAAATGGTTAAAAATGAAATTCTTTAAATAATTTCTAACACACAAGTGGCAAGCTAATATGGAAAAGAACAGCAGATGCCAACTGATATATTTTATTAGAACTAGGCTCAGGCAGAAAGTGGACGAAATGTAAACCACGTAAACATATGAGAAGGCGTTTTACTCAAACACTGCAGAAGATGAAGGTGGAAGGTAAGGATCTTGGGGGCAGGGAATTCTCTTTGCTGGTTCATTAGGACAGGAAATAGCACCTCTTTCTTTTTTCAGCCTTTACTGAGCATCTACTGGGCTCGGAGGCACTGTGCTGGGCGTTCGGGACAGAAATGAAAAAACACCACCTCTAGTTTGCAATCTAGCGAGAGAGCCACGTAAATAATTGCAACACAGCACGCTAAGCATAAGAACAGTGGTATAAATCAGGTTGAGTGAAAGTAGGTTTACGGTTGTGAGCATGTGAAACAGAGTTTTTTCTTATATTAGTATTTATTATTGCATTATTTGCCATATGAACAACTGTAAACCTACTTGTGCCCAATCCTGTATTAAGCACTGTAGAGGGTAAAGAGTGAGCTGACTAAACAAGCTTGGGAGAAAGAGGAAAGAAGGCTTCACTAAGCACAGAGTTACTGTTTTAACTGGGCCCTGAAGAAACGGAGCAGGTGAAGAAGGGTAGGTCGGGAGGCAGTGGATACCATACTCTGTGCAAAGGCACAAAAGTGAGCGAGAGTAATATGGATTTGAGTTGTACAAATCGGTCGCTTTGGTTGAAGCAGAGTGTGCACACGGGAAGGGAGGCTGACAGGAAGGCAGGGTCCCACGTGGAGAGTCACGTGGGTGCCACATCAGAGTCAGTCCTTACTGTTTCAGCTTTAGGAAAATAGTGAAGAATTTAATACCAAAGTGGATTGCATGGATTTGCATTTTAATAAAACCACTTTGGTACCAGAGAGAGGAGCAACTGAAGGCTAACGATTTATTTTTGATCCAAAAGTTCTAAGGAGACTTTGTATGCGTGGCACAGATGAGAGGGAAAATGGTAGAGCCAAATAAAGGTGGAAAAAAAACCCTCTCAGTTTAACTTTTATCTAAATTTGCAAAAAAGCAGCAACAACTAAATTAACACATCATATTCTGAATCTTAGGAAATATTTTCTTTTTATCTCTTAAGGTCAAGGCTAAAATAAGAAAGTTAAAGATGCCACAATGGTCCACATTGACAGAGAAGACTGTGTCCAACAGTGCTTACACCTTGAATGGTAACTTCTTTGGGTTTCCGTTTCTTCACCTATATAATGAAGGATTCAGGTGTTCTTAACCTGGGCTATAAATAGAAGTATATTTCACCATAATCAGTTTCCTTTGTACTCCTACTCATTTTATTTAAATTTTAAAACATACTCTTAATTTGAGAAGGGGTCAATGGCACAAAAGAGGTTAAGAAGCTCTGCATGACACTCACGATCACTTATAACTCTCAAATTACGGAATTTTGGACATTCAGCCCTGACTGGTGTGGTTCGGTTGCGCGTCATTCTGCAAAGTGAAAGGTTGTGGGCTGATTTCCGGTCAGGGCACACGCCTAGGTGCTGATTCAGTCCCTGGTTGGGGTGCATGTAAGAGGCAACCAATTGATGTTTCTTCTTGCATAGATGTTTCTCTCCCTTTCTTTCTCCCTCCCTATCCCTCTCTCAAAAAATAAATAAATAAAATCTAAAAAAAAAAGAATTCTGGACATTCAATACAAGAACTTAAAGAGAACACCACTGGCTGAGGATAAATAAGGATGGGGCAATAAGAAAAGCACAATATTGTGGACCAAAAAGAATCATATACAGGGATTCAAAGTCTGACTCAGGTTGACATTTTGCCTTCCCATTTCCATTTCCTCTTTGTAGACTTAAGCAAATGCCATACAGCTTTCTTATTTTATATCCTTAAACCTACTGAAGTATGATTTATATAATAAAACTTAATAGTAAAGGCTAAGAGGAAGCTTAGTGTACAAGGAAGATTATATAGTGAAGATATCCTTAAATAAAGGAGGTAAGAACAAAAATGCCTTCTTGATAATGTCCAGGCACAAAATTACCTGGAAAAGAAGCTAGGTATACAAAAACAAATAATGTTCTACACAGAAACAATTATTTTCAAAAAGACGTGTAGAACAAAAACTGGTTCTATCATCTCGTAACTATAGGCATGTATTAACAGGATGCATCTCTCCCTGGGAGCCCTAAATGATCTATATTCATAAGGTTGATGCTGGCATTCAACATCAAAAATGTATGTAGCTAGTACACAGAAAGGGAACCAGACTTTTTAAAAAATTTAAGAACACTATAAAACCTGCCATATAAAACATATACTATCATTAGAAAAACTGTGAATAAATGATACAATTATGCCTTAATGGTATCCCCACTACATATTTTATTTTAATCAGATTAAAACATCAACATTTTTCTGACTAAGCAATGAAAGTTGCACTGCATCATCTGTTCAGCATTCAAAATCACCTCTTGCACTGGATTGAAAGACCACTGAAAGATTACAGTAACATAATTTGTAATGCCCTTTTGAAGTACAACAACTTAGTACTTAAAAGCCCTCCTATTTTAGATATGAGTCTACAGTGAGGGAGTCCAACAACTATTCAACCAAACAACAATGGAAGACTTTCAAAGCTGCAAAATGAAGTCTCGTTAGTTTTTTAAGTAGTGTCTATATTAAAATTATAGGGGTTTCATTTCTCAGCAACAATCTGAGGGGAGGAAAACCTTTACCATTCTTGGACAGTTTTTCTGGAGAAAAACTAAAGAACACTGTCTTCTTTCCTTCACGAGACTTACCAGCCTAACAGATCCTGTACAGGGGGGCAGGTTCCCGTCTCTGTAGGCAACTCTTTCTTCCCACACCGCCCTAGCAATCTGCACATCTCTAAACCAGAGGCAGGTAACTGAGGCACTTAAGGCAATCTTTAGTGTCACTCTGTTCCCCATGCCGCATGTGGTTTCTTTTAAAAAGTATCTTACAAAGGATATTTACAAGCCTAAAAAAAAGTCACTTTTTAGCAAAACACTATCTACAGCCCCAAAAATCTTCCAATATTTGATTTGCTTCAGAAAACTGTGCCAAGTAAACATTACAACCACTTATGAAAATATACCACTTTTGTTCCCTCTCTGACCCCTCCCCCACACACAGCACCACAATGCAGGGATGTGGGTGCCCCACCCTGGTGAATACTTAAAGTCCCACCCCTCACAATGTAACAGGTGCCCCCAGACAAAGAAATACGGACCAAATGAAAGAACAGATCAAAGCTCCAGAAAAAGAACTAAGCAACAAGGAGATAGCCAACCTATCAGATGCACCATTCAAAACTCTGGTAATCAGGATGCTCACAGAAATGATTGAGTACAGATGCAAACTAGAGGAAAAAGTGAAGGCTATGCAAGTGAAGTAAAGAAAAACACACAGGGAACCAACAACGATGGGAAGGAAACCAGGACTCAAATCAACAATTTAGAACAGAAGGAAGAAATAAACATTTAGCCAGAAGAGAATGAAGAAACAAGAATTTTTAAAAAATGAGGAGAGGCTTAGGAATCTCTGGAACAACTTCAAACGATCCAACGTCTGAATCATAGGGGTGCCAGAAGAAGAGCAAGAAATTGAAAACTTACTTGAAAAAATAATGAAGGAGAATTTCCCCAATCTGGCAAAGGAAATAGACTTCCAGGAAGTCCAGGAAGCTCAGAGAGTCCCAAAGAAACTGGACCCAATGAAGCACACACCAAAGCACATCATAATTAAATTACCCAAGATTAAAGATAAGGAGAGAACCTTAAAAGCAGAAAGAGAAAAGGAGACAGTTACCTACAAAGGAGTTCCCATAAGACTAGCAGCTGATTTCTCAAAAGAAACCTGACAGGCAAGAAGAAGCTGGAAAGAAGTATTCAAAGTCATGAAAGGCAAGAACCTACATCCAAGATTACTCTATCCAGCAAAACTTTCATTTAGAATGGAAGGGCAGATAAAGTGCTTCCCAGATAAGGTCAAGTTAAAGGAGTTCATCATCACCAAGTCCATATCACATGAAATGTTAAAGGGACTTATCTAAGAAAAAGAAGGCCAACTCTGAACAGTAAAATGACGACAAACTCACAACTATCGACAACTGAACCTAAAAAACAAAAACAAAAACAAACTAAGCAAACAACTAGAACAGGAACAGAATCACAGAAGTGGAGATCACATGGAGGGTTATTAGCAGGAAGCGGGGGAGAATGGGGGAAAAGGTACAGGGAATAAGAAGCATAAATGGTAGGTACAAAATAGACAGGGGGAGGTTAAGAATAGGAAATGGAGACGCCAAAGAACTTATATGTATGACCCATGGACATGAACTAAGGGGCGGGGAATGCTGGAGGGAGGGGGTGCAGAGCAGAAGGGGATAAAGGGGAGTAAAAACATGGGACAACTGTAATAGCATAATCAATAAAATATACTTAAAAATGAAAAAAAGAAAATATACTAGATTTTGCTGGGTATAATGTGCTCCCACATATAATGTGCAGCCATGTTTTTGGCCCAAACTTTCAGGAAAAAAATCTTTTGTTTTAATTTTCTAATTCAATTTATTTATTTATTTATAGTTAGATACTTGGTTTTTGTGCTATAAAGGAATTTTAGCATTTATTTTTTAACATGTTTTTATGGCACAAGAAATTTTATTTAACAAATAATTACAAAACACGAAAAACAGATACAAGGTATTTCAGGTACTACCCATGTATAATGTGCATCCTTATTTTTCTCTCAAAAATTTGGGCAAAAAAGTACACATTACCCACAGCAAAAGATGGTATGTAGTCTAGACAGTGTAGATTGTATGTCCAGTGAATTAGGAAAAATTCGGAATTTGCATTGTTAGAGGAACTACCATAATTGATTCAGGAAAGCAAAGTATTTGCGAGGTAAAAGATATTTCAAAATCATTCACAACTATGTCTAAAACAAACCCTATATTAAGCAAATCCGCTAAACAGGGCCACAAATGTATACAAAACATAAATTCTTAGCGGGATTTAATTTTCAAAAGGATTTATTCCAAATATGACTTGTACACAACTGAAAGAATCCCTTACTGTCTTAAAAAAAGGTCACATTTATAGTTGATTCCAGAACATAGCATAAAATAGTTTTCGATACAGGCATAAAGAACCACTCACCTCCATTTCCACAGCGGCAGCGTTCTGGTCATAATGACCCATCAAATTGGGGAAAAACGTCATGTTGTAGGTCATTTTCATACACCTGGGGACGATGATTGGCTCACAGGTGAAAAGGCTGTGCCCTCTGATGAGGGGTAGAAAAACGTATGTCCACAGAAATGGAAACATTTCCATTTTCTTCAAATTCCTGCTTTTACCACATGGCTGGGATTAAGTCGCTCTTTTCATTCTCAGATTTCCACCCAAAGATAAAATGTTCAAATTTCTCATTTCATTATTTCACCATTTTGAAAGAAGCTCTTTTCCTGAAAATGATTTCCAGGTCAATTACTGTAAAAACAACCAAGAGGCAGTATCAGCAACATTTGTCATTAAACTCACACGCGGAAGTTTAAGCGCAGAGCTAAGATTTTTCACCATAGGTAGCTAATACTGGAAAGACCACGGCAAATCCCATCCTATTGAGATACTCTTCCACCCGCCTGGGCCCAGACTGTCATTTGCAGAGGAAATCTCATCTCTAGGGAATCAATGATAGAAGGTTTGTGCGGCACGGAACACAGGCTAAAAAGGGGGCCTTGGATGAGTGAGGTGCAGAAAAAAGTAATGCAGGGCGGCAGGAATGAGTTAAAAAGGATTAACAGAGTAATAAATTCTTAAGACTCTGCTGGACGTCTTAGCACGTATAAGAAAACTGGGTCCCAAGGAAATTCTTGAAGACCTAATGAGTTCTTAAATGAATTCTCTAAAGACTAAGAGGCAGTTTTTGTGGCAGTGCGCTAAGGATCTAATGCTTTTCCGTTTTTTTTAAAAGAGAGACCCCCAGGATTCCCACCTGCGGAGGAGCGAAACTAGTTTCCCTGAGCTGGGGAGCAGTGATCCCACCGAAAGGGAAAATCGGCAGATCTGTCCCTGGAGGGCGACGGCGCGTCTGCGGGGGGGAGACTGCGGGCCCCGGGGCCCGAACGACCGCACCCCCACCGCCGCGCACACGCCCGAGCCCAGGCTTCCGCACCCGGCACCTGCCCCAGGCCTGCAGCCGGCGGCGGCGTCCCCGGCCCCGCGCGGACCCGGCGTCGCCTTTCAGGAGCGGCCCCAACTTCCGCGGAAACTTCGCCCGGCGCGGCCCGTCTCGCCGCGCGTCTCGCCGCGGGCTCCCCCGCACCTGCTGCCGCGAGCGCGCGCCCCCGCTCCTCCTCGCCCCGCCGGGGGCCCGCACCGCCGGGGCCCGCCCCGGGACGCGCCGGGCTGCGGCCGCCGCCTCCCCCGCCCCCCCCCGTCGGCGTCCGAGGAGCCTCACCTCGGGCGACAGTCGAAGGCAGCGCTCCCTCCCCGTCCAGCCCACCGGACACCCGCGACCGGAGCCCGCCCCGGGGTTGTCCCGGACGCCAGCCGCCCCGGGAGCCGCACGGGCAGCGAGAGCTGAGCGATCCCGCGAGACTGCGCCGCCAGGTCGGCGGGCAGGTCCGGGCTCGTGGCGGCGGCGCTGTCGGGCCTGGCCCAGCGCCCGCGCTCCGCCCGCGCTCCGCCGCCCGGCCCGGCTCTGGGCGGGCCTGGGCTGCGCCGCGGTGCGCGGCGTCGGGGCCGCCGGCTCCGTGCCGTCTGTGATGGTGCCTGGACCGCCCGGCCGGATCCCGACTCGCCGTCCCGTCCAGAGGGGTTCAGCCTGGAAGGATTTGTGGAAGCTCTTGGCGATGCCCCAAATAAAGCTAGCTTAAAAAAAAAAAAAACACTTCGTTTTGGATTTCAGGGACTAAGACTTCTTTAAATTTTTAATTTTTCAATTACAGTTGACATTCAGTATTATATTAACTTCAGGTGTACGGCTTAGTGGGTAGACAATCATATGCTTTACAAAGTGAACTCCCTCCAATATTTCCAGTAGACACCTGGCACTACACATAGTTATTAGAATATTATTCCCTATATTCCCTATGATGTATCCCCATGACTATTTCGTAACTACTAATTTGTACATTTTAAGCCCTTCACTTTTTTCACTCTGTCCGCCAACCCCTCTTTCCTCGCGCAAACCTTCAGTCTGTTCTCATGGCTCACATGGCTGCACATTTTACGTCTCTGTCTGTTTCTGGTTTTTTTTGTGTGTTTATTTTGTTCTTTAGATTGCACATCTAAGTGAAATCATAAAGTACCTGACTTTCTCTGGCTGACTTACTTCACTTAACATAATACCTTCTAGGTTCATCCATGCTGTTACAAATGGTAAGATTTCATCCCTTTTATTAAAGTAATATTCCATTCTATACAGGATGTTCCACAACTTTTTTTATCCACTCTCCTATTGATGGGCACTTGGGTTGCTTCTATATCTCAGGAGCCAAGATTTTTAAACAGGACCAATTTGTTTTGTAAAGTCAATTGCCCAAGTGATCGTAGCTGGAAACTAAGTAACTTCTGGATAACTGTACTAAAAAAAAAGCTTGTGTTAATTCGGGGAATCTGGTCATGAACTCCACGACAGGTGGCAATGGAATTCCAGCCCAGGCAGGTCCTATAGTTTTATTGATTCAAAATCATAATAGAAAGTTGAACTGCTTTAGAAGTTAACCTAGTTTTCAGTACCAACTATGACACACACAATCGCATGTGCTCAATTTAGTCATCCTTCCTGCCCTCCTAACACCTAACGGAGTTTTCTACTGTCTCTGTAGTTTTGGCTTTTCTAGAATGTCATATACTTGGAATCATATAGATGTAGCCTCTTCAGATTGGCCTCTTTCACTTAGTAATATTCTTCCATTTCTTCTCATGGCTTGATAGCTTATTTCCTTTCAGTGCTGAAAACTATTCCCTTGTCTGGGTGTACCACTGTTTATGCACCCCCCCGCCCCAGGACATCTTGGTTGGTTCCAAGTTTTGGCAATTATGAATAAAACTGCTGTAAACATCTGTGTGCAGGTTTTGTGTGGACATAAATTCCCAACTTTTCTGGGTAAATACCATGGAGTACTATTGTTGGATCATATGGTAACAGTATGTTTAGTTCCGTAAGAAACTGCCAAACTGTCTTCCAAAGTGGCCGTGCCATTTTGCATCCCCACCAGCAATATTTGAGAGTTCTGGTTGCTTCACATCCTTGTCAGCATTTGGTGTGGTCAATGTTCCAGTAGGTGTGTGATGGTATCTCGTTGTTTTAATTTGCATTTCCTTGATGACATATGATGTGAGCATCCTTTCATGTGCTTATTTACCATCTGTATATCTTCTTTGATGAGATGTCTGTTAAGGTATTTGGCCTATTTTTTAATTAGGTTATTTGTTTTCTTATCATTGAGTTTTAAGAGTCCTTCGTATATTTTGGATAATAATTTTTTATCAGATATCTATCTTTTGAAAATATTTTCTCTTAGTCTGTGGTTTATCTCCTAATTTTCTTGACATTATCTTTTGCAGAGCAGAAGTTTTAGATTTTAATGAAGTCCAGCTTACCAGTTATTACTTTCATTGGTTATGTCTTAGGTATTATATCTAAAAAGTCATCACCAAACCCAAGACTTTTAGATTTCTTCCTATTTTACTTTCCAGGAGTTTTATAGTTTTGTATTTTACAGTTAGGTCTGTGATCAATTTTTCGTTAATTTTTATGAAGGGTGTAGGATTTATAACCGGATTCATTTTTTGCATATGGACACCCAGTTGTTCCAGCACTGTTTGTTGAAAAAGAAAATATTGCCTTAGCTCCTTTGTCAAAGATGAATTGACTTTATTTAAATGGGTCCATTTCTGGGCTCTCTATTCTGTTCCATTGATCTATTTGTCTATTCTTTTGCCAATAACACAGTGACTTGATTACTGCAGCTTTACAGTAAGTTTTGAAATTGGGTAGCATCAACCTCTAACTTTGTTTTTCAATATTGTGTTGGCTATTCTGTGTCTTTTTCTTCTCTATATAAACTTCAGATTCAGTTTGTTGATATTTACAAAATAACATTCTGGGATTTTGTTGCGATTGCGTTGAATCTAGGTATCAAGTTGGGAAGCACTGACATTTTTAGCGATATTGAGTCTTCCTAGCCATGAAAAATTGAATATCCCACCATTTATTTAGTTCCTCTTTGATTTCTTTCAACAGAATTTTGTAGTTTTCCTCATGTAGACCTTATATATTTTGATAGATTTATACCTAAGTATTTCATTTGGGAAGGTGTAAATGGTACTGTGGGGTGTTTTTTCCCCAATTGGTATTATGTTTTCTTTTCTCCATCCATCACCATTTGTCTCCCCTATATGCTCTGCCACCTCTCCCCATGCCCCCTCTCCCTGGCAATCACCACACTGTTGTCCATGAGTTTTTTCTCTTTCTGTCTCTCTCTCTTTTTCCCTTATTTCTCCTGGTATTATGCTTTTAACTTCAAATTCCACTTGTTCATTACTGGTACATAGGATGTTAACCTTGTATTCTGCAACTTTGCTATAATCACATTACTTCCAGGAGTTTTCCTGTACCTCCAATTTTGGGAGCAGCAAATTGCTGCTTAAATATCCGACGGATCTAAGAGTGTTTGCTTTTCAGTTTATTCAACTTTTTACTTGTTAGGATGGAGTGATGGCTTCCATGCTCTTTACATGTCAAACCAGAAACTCCAATTCTTCATTTTCTAAAATAAATGTTACTTTAAGAATTTAATTGACAATTCCAGTTGCTACTGTCTTAGCAGAACAAAGTTTCTCCAAGTTAAAATGTGGCACTATTGTTAATAGAACATTGATTATATTATAACTTGATTATAACAACATTATTAAGTTATTTTGCTAAAACAAAAGAAAGAAAATACATTTTATGGAGTAAATATATAATTTTTTTAAGTTTATTTATTTTTAGAAAGAGGGGAAGGCAGGGAGAAAGAGAAGGAGAGAAACATCAATGTGTGGTTGCCTCCCACACGTCCCCCACTAGGGACCTGGCCTGCAGCCCAGGCATGTGCCTTGACTGGGAATCGAAACAGCGACCCTTTGGTTCACAAACAGCACTCAATCCACTGAGCCACACCATCCAAGGCTAAATATATAATTTTTAAATTGTGTAAGTTTTTATTTTATTGCTTATCCAAACATCTCCAGCTTATCAACAGGCCTATGTGACCATGTAATAATAATTAAATATGTTCATCTTTGATAGTTTGCCCATACTCACTAAAATATAGCTTTATACATGAAAAAATGTTATCTCAGGATAAAGGTAGGAAGACAGAACATTATTTAACAGTTCATTAGCTTGATTTAGGACTTTTAACTAAGTAGACATAAGGTATGGTGTCCTCCTTCATACTCTGGCCTGCAGTCTGCAATCATACGTGGGTAGACCGGCTTGTGACCACTGGCATGCCGGCCAGGCATCAGTGGTATGGGGAGCCAACAGCTGGAGGAAGCTAAGCTGAGCAGAGGCATAGAAAAGAACCAAGGGAAAGAGAGGAACCTGGGCTGCATGGACTTCTTCCCTCCGGAAGTTCTCTCCCAAACTCTCCTTTACCTAGCCCTTGAAAGCTTTACTCATGCCTCTAGTTCCTCCAAGTGACATGTGTGAATTTTATGGTTTATTGACTTAATTTAGGGGAGTCTGGGAACACAACATAGAGGATGGCCTCTATTTAAAAACTTTCACCTGAAGTACATTACCTGTCGCTCCCTGCTCTAAAAGCTAATTGCTGCCCTGTTCGCAGCATAGCAATTAACCTTTGGCTATGGTTGTATCCATTATGGCTGGCCAAAAATAATACACCTAATACACCTTCTAATTACTACCTCCAGTATTACTGGAAAATAAAGATTTCAGTAACATGACACTGCAGGAAAGAGCCACATGTTGTAAGGACAGGCCGATGTCTAAGACCGCCGCTTTGGAGCTCTGCTATTGTCATTTGCAAATAGATTCATAATGCTAAAGGAAACGCTTCAGCTTTGCTAATGCTTTGAGCTACATTTTGGGTCGGTGAGAATACCTTTCTTGATTTTGTTTTTAGTGCCTTCAATATCTACCTTCTGGTCATCTTTAATATTTAATATCTTTTTTTAAAAAATTTTATTTATTTATTTTTAGAGAGAGGGGAAGGGAGGGAGAAAGAGAGGGAGAGAAACAGCAATGTATGGTTGCCTCTCACATGGCCCTCACTGGGGACCTGGCCCGCAACCCAGGCATGTGCCCCGACTGGGAATCGAACCGGGACCCTCTGGTTCCCAGCCTGCGCTCAATCCACTGAGCTACACCAGCCAGGGCTAATATTTAATATCTTATCCTTTTTTCTAGCAGAGTAGCCATATTAAGTTGAATATTAGAAATGGTACTTTCCCTAAAGCTTTTAGCAACTAGAGAAAGGCTGCTGCCTCAAATTTAGTGGCTTAAATAACTAAATTAATTTCTTTTCATATGCAAAACCAACTTGACACCGAATTGTGCATTAGGGGCTGCTAGTGACTATATGAGATTTTTTAAAATTGCCTTAAAAACAAGTGGGATAAGGTGAAAGTGAAGGAAAATATGGAATTAAATTTTAGAGAAAATGGAATGAAAGAAATATTACTATTTTTGCAGTTCAGTAGAAAAAATTTTAAAGAGGGAGTGGGATTTTTGAGAGACCGGGTGTTCCAGAAATGGTGTGTGGATTGGGAGACAGTTTAGGGAGACAGTTTAGTACATTGGATCTCGTGTGTTTTCACTTGAAGACAGAGGTAGAATCACCATGAAGCTAAAGAAGTTCAAGCTTCAGGAACCTTTCCAAAGCTCTATGTAATTTTATTTTTGAACTCTCACATTATTTTTCTCAAAAAGAATTCCTAAAATTACCTAAGATTTGAGAACCTCACAATCAGAATTCATTTCTCTTGAAAGGAGGAAAGTGGTGTCATAGAAGCCAGGGAAATGGAGTAACTCGGGTGGATTTTGAGGCAGTTAAAAACTATTAAAAACTATTAAAAATGATTGAGTTGATTTTCTCTAGGAAGGAGTGAATGGTGGTAGGGGAGGCTGCTGACTTCTGTTCTTATTAATAATAAATCTTGTAGAACAGGCTAACTTTTCTTTGTATGACTTTGACAAAACTTTAACATTTATTTATTCCTTTGAGGGTAAATGGAGCGCTGGGCAGTACATTTACCACTTGCAAGTTCTTTAATGCAGAAATGTTCAAACCAGGGTTAGCTCTGCCTGTCTTTGTCCCTCCGACTGGAGGCCCTTGTTGCCAAAGGGAGAGTTCAGGAAGAGGAAAGTCTCTACACTGCTCGCCCTGACCCTTCACTTTTCTGGTAACGATGAGGAATTTGTTTTTCTATCATCAGGGAGTTTTCTTCATCATCCTCTCGCTTGGCCTGCATTTCCATCTCCCCACCCTACTGCCATATATGAAAATAGAATCCACCCTCAAGGTGGATTCAGCCTCCAAATAAATCTACTAATGAACAACTAAAACCACAATAAAAACTTGGATCAATTGTCTTTTTTTAAGGTATGATTTTGTATGATCACTTTCATTTTTAACTTTAAAATATGTCTTTTGCTTAAATGACTATACCTTTGTTCAAATGGAATAGATTATACTCTTAGATATTATGTCAAAAAGAGAGATGATTTAAACAAGAATTTTATGAATAAAATATTTCCATTTCTGTAAAACCTCTGGATAAAATAAACACTGATTTTAGTTGGATAAAGAAATTCATTACAGCAAACATGACAGCAAGAGCCTTACAGGGGCAGTTCAGCAGCTAGAGGCCGCTGAGCGTGGAAAAGCAACCCTCTGGGCTTTCTACAGCTATCGGACAGATATGAAAGTGGCAGAATGTTTTCCTAAAAAAATTTAAATGGGTTAAAAACGGCAACACAGTTGGCAGGTCTAGGTTTGAGGGTGCGACACCAGGGTATGGCAGGAGGGACAGAGATGGAGAGGAGAGATCAAAAGATATATTTCCGAGGAGGTATAAGAAACTTTGACATTATACTTTCTGTGTGGCTGGTGGGAATAAGATAAATAGCATCTAAGGCAGAGGCTGATGTGCAGAGGGAACTCTTACTTATTAAGCATATATTACTTTTATAAAAAACATTTTGAAAGAAAATAGAAAAAAATCCCACAATGCAGTGCATACATAAAAACAAAGTACAAAAATGAAACAAAAACACGAGGCTATCAGGAACTTGAAAAAGCTATAGGTAAAAAGGAGGTGAGATGACAGGAATGCTTCAAATAATTAGACAAATAGGTGAAATAAAAGGCAGGTCTGTAAGCAGATACACAGGCATTTATACTATTCTGTCTAGAGTCAGTGGCCAATCCCTAGCAGTGGGATAGGGGTGGGGCAATGGGGATCCCCACGAATTCCTACCATGTGGAGGGGGCGATGTGGCCGCTACAGGTGTCAAAAAAACCCACGACAGTAGAAAAACACGAGTAACTGGTGCTGCCTGCCCTAATGGAGAAATTAAACGAGGCATAGGAAATTCTAGAAAACTGTGTATGTCTTGGTCATGTTTCTGCAGTTTGGCAACTGGAGCTCCCATTTAAGAGATCTTTTAGCAGAGAGCTATACGTGGGGCAAAAGTAGGCTTACAGTTGTCCATATGGAAAGGAATATGATAATTAATAAATGATAATGAAAGAGTAAACTGTGTTTCATGTACTTACAACCGTGAACCTGCCTTTGCCCCACCCGGTATGCTACTGGACTGCAGAAAATGTCGGAACAGATACACTTCTTGGCTTTTTTCCTGTTGGGCTGGTTTAACTCTGGGGGAAGTGTTGGCAGCTCACTGTAGTCAACAAGAAAACCAGCGAGGAAACGGCATCAGACAGGAGAGAGACGAACACATCTTAGACATTGGGCAGGATTATCAGATCTGCTTTAAATAAATAATTTTATTTTGCATTTGATTCTCTACTTAACCCTTTTGCATAAGCCCATCTCATATATTTTTCTAAAACTAATTTATGTATATTTCTTTTTCTAGATAGGATGGAAACTCTCATACTGGCAAATTGATTCTCTTTTGGAAAATAAGTGTTTTTTTTGTAATCGCTCTGATACTTTTTGGTAATGAATCTTTTAAAACATTTCTCTTCATCACGGTTTTAAGCTTCAAGTATAGTAGCAAAATTCCTTAGCAGCAGGACGTAGGAAAACCTACTCTGAAGTGGGAAAGGCCTGGAAAATGACACCTCAGACTCTGTAAAGAGAGCCTGGTGAAAGGCATTGTGGGAATACTTACAACTACCAGGTTTTGTGATGATAAGTATAGTCCCCGCAGACATTCTTCTGTGTTACATCAGAGAGCAAGAGGCAGTGTTGTGTGACAAACAGCAGGGGCTGTAGCTTTAGACTTCTTGGGTTCAAAACCTGGGCTGGACATTTACTAAGCTCTGTACCATGCATGGGTAAGTTCCTTCAGTTCTCTGCCATCATTTTTATACCTGTCAAATCAGTTCAATAATAATGATAATAGAGTAATAATAATAATAATACATTTCCCACTGGTTGTTGTGAGGCTTAAGAATTAATTTACATAAAGTATTAAAACTATTGCCTGGCAAGTATTAAGATGCCAAATTCATGTTGACTACTAAGTCATGTTGACTACTTCTCCTCCAAGAAGGTCCTTGGGGGCCTTCTGGAACGCAGGTGGTGATGGTGGCATGACCCATTCTGAGTGGACATCCCCCGTCATCCCCCTTCATCTCCCTGGTGTTTTTGAGAGTCACACAGCAACCATTTACTATTGCCCCTGAACGTACAGGTTAACTGGGTGGTTTCTCAGGACTCAGCTACGCTCTCTCCTGCATCCGTGGTCAGCTACGGCTCAGCTAGGTGGCTGGCTCTCGGCTGCGGTGCTTCTCTGTATCGTCTGGCATACTCCAGCAGGAGAGTCTAGTCAGGGCTTTTTCACAAGGGTCTCAGGGCTTCCAGAAAAAGGATGAAAGTATGCAAGGCCTTCTGAGACCTAGGCTCAGAACTGGCATAATATTGCTTCTGTTGCATTATTTTGGATAAAGTGAATGACAAGGCTAACCCAGATGCCAGGGGCAGGAAAATGCCATCTCTCAATGGAAGGCACTGCAAGGTCATCTTGCAAAGGGAAAAGAAGGGAAGGGAACAACTGCAGCCATTTTTGTAGACAATCTTCTTCTTTTTTTTTTTTTTAAGACAATCTTCTACACCACTCAATTTAATAGTTTCTTTTACAGCATTTCCAGCAGGTGGTCCTGTGGCTGGAACACCTTCAAAGGTGGGCAGGTCACTGTTTGACAAGACAGCTCTCAGTGTTGCAGTGTTCTTTATTATAATGCCTCTAAAAGACATCAAATCTCATAGAACCGTTGAATCATAGAAATGAAGGTCATCCAGGCAGTGAACTTTTTGAAGCCAGATTCCTGTACAGGAAGCCACAGGAAGTCCGCAATTTCCAGTGACTTGTCCCAATTCTACCTTTTGGAGCAAAACAAAACATTATGCTTTTAAGAGCTTCTAATGAAAGCCTACTTGATAATAGGTACATACTCCATTCTAGCTCCCATTTATTTATTTTCTGTTCACTTATTCATGTATTCTGTATCTATGAAGTAGATTCCATGGTCCAGACTCTCATCTCAGATAAATAAGAACATGGTATTTCAAGTCATTTAGATTTAACTCTAAGTTTTATTTTTACCACCTGCCAACTGTGCGACTTGGGAAAGTTATTTATTTAATTTCTCTAATTCTCAGTGTCCTCATCTGAAAAATGGGTATACAATTATCCCCATTGTACATCCATACCAAAACAGGTATATAATCACTTCATAGGGTGGTTGTGATAATTACGTGAAATAACAAATATAAAGTGTCTGCCTTTAGTAGGCACTCAGTTAATGGTAGCTACGGCTATCATTAACGTTATTAAGGAGTGATTCCTGCCGTGGATATGTTTCCTGGGGTCTCTCCGTCTCCCTGGGTGCTGAATCACTCTCCATCTCTTGGCAGTGCTTCCTTCTTTAGAACGAGCGACATCCTACGTAGACGATAGTGATGGGGAACAGTTTGACTAAGGGGCCTTCGCAGTCAGACACATCTGGGTTTGAATCCTGGCTCAGCCACTTACTAACTCTGTGACTTAACACTCTCAAAATCTCAGTTTACAAATCTGCAAAATGAGAATAATAATAATTCCTAGGTTTGGTATGAGGGTTATATGAGAGAATGTACGTACACTAAACCCTTTGTGTGGGGCCTGAAGCTTAGTAAGTCCCTCCACTGTCCACTCTCAACCCAATGGAAGCTGTGAAGTGTATTTAACACATTTCATAGTAGGTGGCATGGCGTCGTGGAAAGAATCAGAGAGAACTTCGGTCAAACCGCTCCAGTTCCTCAGTCTTCACTCAGTGTTCATTCAAGGAGGGGATGGGGACTCTGCGGTCCCCAGAATGGCTCCAACAGCCCATGATTCGCTTCCTCCAGGTTGTTCTCTTTCTCCTATTACTAGTAATAGGATTTTGTAGGAGTGTTGGGGTGATTGTAGAGAGTGCCAGAGAAAGGAAATTCAGAGTTCTCCTAGGAGAGATGCTCCCATATTAAACGATCCCATATTGTGGGAGTCTCGGGCCCCCAAGAATGTGCCAGGCCACCCCCTTCTTGATAATCAAGGGTGAGGGTGTAGAAAGCCAAACGTAGGGAGAAATTGCCCTCTTTCGTCCAGGCATCCTGCCAGGAGTTTCCTACGGTGCTTGGAATGTGGGGCGCCACAGCAGCTGTGACCCGGGGGGCCTGCAACTAGATAGCGTCTGTGCTGGAAAGCAGTAATAGCGCTGTCAAATGTTACGGGGAAATGCGCAGCAAGCTTGACTGCTTTTCTTACATTTCCCTTTCTGTGTGCTCTCAACTGTAGAAAAACAATTCGACTACCTCTTCATCTGCATCTTCCCAAGTGCTTTCTTGTGGTTTTTCCACTTTACAATCTCACACGTACAACCGGTATGAAATCACTGGAAGTTAAAAGACAGCACTAACAAATGACAGGGAGCTGATTTCCTGTCACCAGCTTAAATATTGTTCAAGGTAGGAAAGAAGACTGCAGCAAGTTACTTCTATTTTCTAGAACCTTAGAATGCACTAACAAAAACAAGTCTGGGCAAATGATGGCCTTAAAGAAAGCCCTCCCAAGACCCAAGGACTACATCTGACATGAGAGGGTGGCAGAACCAGGTGGGCCCGTGATTGTTTTTTTCTTACCTAATGTAAGGAGCTCTCACTGGTGTCATAGCACATCTGCAGGAAATACATCACAGCGACACCGGACTTTGGCTGGCATGGGGGAGCCCATGGCAGCCCACCACAGCTGCATAATGCCAATGGCAGCCCACCACAGCTGCATGCAGGTTAACTAATTGCCAGGCTAGCTTCCATTAAGGACTCAACATTTCTTTTATATTTACCCTTTCTTCAAAAGGCCCGCTAGTGAGTTATCTAAGAAATGGACCGTGTTTAACAATGGAATTGACCAATGAGAAGAAGCTTTTTGCCCTCATGATTGAATTGTGTCGCTCCCAGGTGTGTCTCATTAACACCGTTTCTGACTTGAACCAGGACTTGTCATTCCCAGATGAAATAGTGTTCTCTAAGCAGCTGACAATATGTGGGCTGTAACAGCATTATTTGTGTAAAAAAAAGTATCCAGATGCTAGCCTGCTCCCCTAACCTAACAAATGAGCAGAAGAGATTGTGGGAGAGAGAGCTAGTTTGTGCACAAAATATTTTAAAATAAATTAAGCTTTGCAATGTATTATAACTCTTATTAAACATTTATAAATCTTATCTTTAAGAATCTCTGTAAGATTCTTCTTATAGATAGAAACATCTTCTTTAAGAATATTGCCTGATAAGGAGAACAGGCAAAAACATATGGTGCAATGTGTTATGGTGGAAGCCTCCTAGCATGGGATGGTGGTATCGGAAATATCATGGCTGGGAACAAAACAGTAGACGGCAAGAAGACTTACCAGATTCAACAAACACGAAGGGGCAGTGGACCACGGCGGCTGCTAGACGGTGGGTGGCAGCTGTGGCAGCAGTGGGCACGGCGGCATGTCAACGGTTCTGGAAACAATAGTGAGCCTCAGCGGTGACGGAGCTGAATGCCTGGCGGGCCGGGTGACATCACCTTCCTTTTTCCTTTTTCTTTTTCTCTGGCCTTGGGATGGTAGCAGATTCCTGCAGTTACTAACCTTGCAGTTATCCCACTGTCCCCCTTTTGCTCTATCAGCCCTTACCAACACTTATGGAACTATCCTCTCCATTAAATCCCCTTTTTGAAATACCTGGAGTGTTTCTGGGTAGTCTCTGATGATGAGTCGAAGCTCCTACCCAGTAAGCTGTGGTGGAAAGGAAATGAAGAGTTAGAATTCAACCAAAAATAGAGTGATTATTATCTTGACCAAAACTAGAGTGAATATTAACTAGAGTTAGTGCCTAAACAAAATAATTTGGGAATAAAAGATATAGCTTTTTTTTCCTAGGGTAGGCATTATTATTCACATAATTCAAAAAACACTTTAAAAAATTTCTGGATGTAGATCTGCCCTTGAACTCTACTCTCACCCTAAATTTTTGTTTACCAACCTAAAACCAGATTTCTTAGGAATGCCAAAACAATTAATTAGGCTAATTCTATGATTAATTAGTTGATCTTAGTCCAAATAACAAAAACGACTTACACATATTCAAAGTTAAGGTGTTCAGTAACGGTTAAAGGGACCTGAGATACTGAGGAAGGGAAGATCTTAGAATGTGAAGTCTCCTATTATTTGCTCAAGAAAGCCTTTTTGAAACAGGAAGAAATTTGATCACTCACTTCCTGCGTACTCCTTTTCCTCCCTCCACCAACTGTGGGTCAGGGAAGAAAAAGTGAAGGAGGGTAAGGAAGGACTTCCAAAATCATGGGATAGGAAGCTCAGTGAACTCTTTCTCCAACAAAACAACGATGTAACTGGCGATCTGATCTCTAGTTGCTCACAGCAATAACCTGATGATTAATATACCCTGTATTTGCTAATTTTTTAATTTATGAAAAATAATCACAAGAAAAAATCAGATACAATATTGTATAGACAGAACAATTTCAATTATATGCACATGTGCACACACAAAAGAAATATGGAAGGAAAGATACCAAATATTTATAGTGCTTATTCCTGACTTTGAGATTTTAGGTGATTTATATTTTCTTCTTTACAATGAGCTCCATTTTCAATTTTCCATATTCCCTGCATGGCTTTTTAAATTAAAACAGATTATTATAAGTTGTTTTTAAGTGCTTATAAAAACAGATGAATGCTTTGCTTTCATCACTTTTAAGTTTGTTTTCATTGTCTAAAGCAGTGGTCTGAGGACAGTGGTCCCTGGACCAGCAGCGTCATCGTGGCCTAGGAGCTTGCTGGAAATGCAAATGACCAGACCCCTCCCAGGACCTCCTGAATGAGAAACTCTGGGGTGGGACCCAGGCAATCTGTGTTTTAAGAAGGCCTCCAGGTGACTTTGATGCACTCTGAAGTTTGAGAACCCCTGGTCTAAAAACAATTTTCATTACCCATCCCTGTAAATTCCCCTGAAGTTCTGTAAGTAGGGTCCAAAATGTCAGTCATGCAAAATGTAGGGTTGCATAATTGTGGGGTTAATGAACTCACTGGGGTTGTTAGCCTGCTGAGGAGAATGAAAACTCATCACAGTTATGCTATGTCTGCATTCAATGTGGGGCAAATTATGCTGGGGTTTTATGATGAATGTACTGGACTACAGAGTATATACATTCTGCTGAAATCCCAGGTGCATTTAATAGATGAAAGCCTAGATTAATTTAGATCTAACTCAATGTTCGTGGAGACCACTTGATACCTGTGATGTTCCAGAGGGTGGGAAGAAGCTCTCCTTTTAAAAAAAATTCCTATTTCTACTTGCCCTATGGCTTCAAGTAGTTCAAGTTTGATTTTCTTCTGTAATTCTTCCTTCTGTCCTCCACTCCTGTAAAGATGGTGGATTTCAACATTTTCTGGGGAAAACTGCCATCTCCTGGATTGGGAAGTTCCCTTTCTCAGTTTCCCCATGGATACCCCGCGATTGAGGACCCCAGCCTCTCGGCAACAGGGGCAGTTACTTACACTTCCTTCTATCCCTAGTTCTTAGCACAAGGCCTGGCAGACAGCAAGAATTCAGAACATATTGGTTGAATGAATGAGTGAATGAATGAATAATTCATGAAACACATTTATTTATTCAGCATCAAAATGTTTTACGTAGCAAATTTTAATACGAGAAATGCATCCCTGAAGCTTTACCTACATTAATTTTTAATATGTAAGAAACACATGTACTTAAAACACAATGCGGTATGCTGCTTATCATTTTATTCATCTTAACCTCATCAATTTTTCAGAACTTCCAGCAGATGGCATCAATAAATACTGTCATGGGACCGAATTGGGAATTGGTTGATTTCGACATGAACTTTTTTAAAAAAGCTAAAGTGAAAAAAACTTTCTCAGTTCATTTATTCAACATCTATTCAGCATTTCACAGTTAATAAAGTACTTTTATATCTTTGCCTCAGTTCTAGCTCAAACACTGTCAATGTATTGAGAAAGTTTTATTAGGTACTTTAGATGTTTGTTGACTATTATTTAGTCATGGTAGCAGAATAATTTGTGCCAGTTAACGAGACTAAAATTTTCCATGGAAAATGTGGGCATGATCTTATACACGAGAACTGAATAGTAGTAACTCAGACTACTAATAATTTAGTAAACTGCTTCTCTGCCTCATTCAACAGTAATGATTCCTTTCATTATGATGTACTGTGCATACAAAGTACTCTTTATTCTTACAACAGCCATATGATGTGGGCCAAATATTATTTTGTGGGTGAATAAGACAACAGTTCTCTTCTCCTTCTTTCCCATTCCTCATTACTCCTCCTGAGCCCCATTGTTGCCCTTCCTGACTTGTTTATCTCAGGCTTAATATGTCATAAATTCTGACAAAACTCCAGTGATGCATGACGGCAATTAATATTAGTCTCACTTAGAAAATTATAATGAAATACTTAGAAATGTTAAAACTCATTTCTAAGAGCACAGAGTTATTTGATAATAGGATCCCAGAAATGTCTCCTTTTTCTTTCCCTGCCCAGCTAAACAAGATCAGACCTGGGAAAAGGGGTGTCCCATTCTTTGCTCATTGTCTGGGGTCTGAAAACTCAATCATGAGAACAGACTTTATGTGGCAACTACTTTTGACGCAAACTATATTTTAAAAGGATGCAGGGACATTGCAATATCTAATATAAAAAAAGAAATTTATATCCCAATTTATATAATCTAATTTGTGTATAAAATCAATTTTTGGAACTGAAATAGAAAATAGGATATCAGTTCTAATTACTTCACTTAGCAAAGTAATTCTTAAAGATGGCAATAATTTTCATAATAGGCAAGTAATTTAGTAGTAATATTACATGTGAATAATGATTTAAACTCAGCTTTTCACAGGCCTTTTTATGACAACACAAGAAAGAATATGCAAAAATAAAGATATGTATGCACAATCAATAAAAAAAGAAAGAAATTGGTAATTATGCTATTTCAGGCATATTGAAGAATATATGGTACATTTGTATATAATTCTTAAGTGAATATAGCTGAAGATGGGTTAAGGCATGAAATTATTAATTTTCAATCTAATATAAATTTTATTAATTGAGATTAAATTCACATACCACAAAATGCACCTGTTTATAGTGTACAATTTAATCGATTTTAGTACATCTAGAATGTTGTACAAATGTTGCTACAATCTACTTCCAGAACTCTAAAAGAATCCTCTGTCCATTAGCAGTCACTCCCGTTTACTCCCTCTACACAGCACCGAGAAACCACTTTCTGTCTCTGCGGAGTTGTCTGTTCTAAACAATTGCTATAAATGGAATCATATATTACATGCTCTTTTTTTGTCTAGCATTCACTTAGCATTGTATTTCCAAGATTCACCCATGCCTGCTAAGGCTGGTTGGTTTACTGTGTTCAACTACTTTATTTACTTATTGATTTCTGCCTGGTCGTTCTCTTATTAAAAGTGGAGGTACTGAAATCTCCAATTACTATTATTAAATTGTCTTCTTTTCCTTCAAATTCCATCAGGTTTTGCTTCCTGTATTTCGGCTGTGTTGTTAGGTGCGTATATATTTATTATTGTTATAGATTTCACTGGATTCACTGTTTTAGCACTATATAATATTTTTATATAACTTTTTTTGCTTTAAAGGCTATTTTGTCTGATATTAGTATAGCCACTTCAGTTCTCTTTTGGTCTTTTTTGCATGGTACAGACACTCCTTGATTTACAGTGGGGTTCCATCCTGATAAACCCTTAATAGGTTGAAAATATCATAAGTTGAAAATGCATTTAATACACCTAGCTTGCTAAATATTAGACTTTAGCTTAGTCTACCTTAAACATGCTCAGAATACTTACATTAGCCTAGTTGGAAATTATCTTGAATTTTTATCAAGAGTAATTGCATTTCTCTCCTCCTCATCAGAAGATGAGCATTTTGTAGACATGATGGAATGCAAAAACACAAAACACATATTCAAAAAACGGTGGCAACATTAGTACACCATGTAGAGCATCTGTTGTTGATTGTGATTGGTGGCTAACTGAGAGCTGGGGCTCCCTGCCACTGCCCAGTATCACAAGAGAGAAGCCTACCATACATTGCTAACCTTGGAAAAGATCAAAATTCAAAATTTGAAGTATGGTTTCTATTGAATGCGTGTCACTTTCACACCATCATAAAGTTGACCAGTGTGGATGCAAAATACTGAAGAGGGCGGGGGGCATTGGCTAGGAGCAAAGGGTGAGGCAAGGGACAGATCACAAAGAGCCTTGTCATGAAACAGTGAGGAGGAAGACGAGAGACGAGGGTGAGGAGGGCGAAGGTTTACTGAGAACTTGCTATGTGCTGGCACAGTTCTAAGAGTTTTACATTTATTAGCTTACGTGAAACTCTAGACCAGAGGCCTGTGATTGGGGCCATGTAAAGGAGTTTGTTTTTATTCTGAGTACAATGGGAAATGATTGAGGGATTTTAATCAGTGAGAAACATGACTGAGTTTGAATTATACAAAGGCCCTGCTGCTTTGTTGAGGAGGGACCACCAGAGATAGACAAGAGTAGAAAGGAGTCATTACATTCTCAACCACCCTTTTGCTCCTCCCCCATAACTTGAAGAGTTGTTGTATATGAAAGTACTTTCCAGTGCATGGATGGAACTATTATTGTGAGTTTCATCACAAGTGCAGCAGGAGAGAAAAGCAGAAGGAAAAATGTAAAAAAACTGCAACATATGATGACCTTGTATATAGCAAACCTCTATTGGGATAAGAAGTTTTGAGAGGGGAGAAGGATTCTATTGATTCATTGGTCTTAGAAGGAAAGGATCTTACAGAATAGTGATCAAGTTTACATAAAGAGGGCCAGTCGCAATTATCTTGCGAATCAGAAAAGGATGTTTTTATTGAGTGAAACATGGCGGTGTAAGGTGCCCGCAATGGCCTAGGACAGTCAGGCCCGTGTGATGTGAGTATTTCTGGGATCCGACACACAGCATGCCGCCCACAGGCAACGAGAGTGGATCATAACCTTGGAAGCTGCTTGAGAGGAGATCTTAAATGTTCTCACCACACATACAAATATGGTAATTACGTAAGGCGATAGAGGTATTAAGTAACATGATTGTGGTAATCATTTCACACACACTATATATATATAAGCATATCAAATCAAAATTTGCACAATATTATTTGCCAATTATATATCAATAAAGCTGGAAAATTCAAATAAACAAATACGTAAGGTAAAATAAATACATGACCTTAAATTAAATGTAAAACTGTGCAGTACTTGCCCGAGTGTGTTAGTGCCATTGCTGACTGCTCACCAAGTCCTGGCAGAAGTGCTGCTTCCTCAGGAGAAATATTAACTTTAATATCTAACACAGGTTTCTTATACATGCATAATCCAATTTCAAGACTTTAACTGGCGTGTTTGAGTTACTATCAAGGCCTGTCTACATCAAGATTTCATGGCTTACTTTTTTCCCTTCCATGCTTGTTTTATTAGCAAATTAGTGACCTTGTAGTTGAGCATATGTCAGCCATCTTTTTTCCTTTCTACATTATAGGATGAATTGCTTTTTAAAGAACTAAATAAAAAGTAAAAGGAATGGCTTTATAGTTGATGTCTTTGGAGATGTGTGAGAATTTGGGGGACTCTTTTCTTCTGATTGTGTTTAAATCTCTTTGTATGGTAGACCAGGGTCCCTGGTTCTAGCGATCTTCACTGGACTCAGAGGACTTCACTGTGTCCACCATTCAGATTCAGCAGGGGTGTCCAGCCTGTGGCCCACGGGCTGCACGCGGTCCAGGATGGCTATGAATGCGCCCCAAGGCAGAATTGTAAATTTACTTACAACTTTTTTTTTGCTCAGCAGTTTTCATTAGTGTTTGTGTATTTAATGTGTGGCCCAAGACAACTCTTCTTCCAGTGTGGCCCAGAGATGCCAAAAGGTGAGACATCTTACCCCTGTTAGGGTAAGACATTGGACTAGGGGAGGCTAATGAGACAACAGAAAGATGAGCATGAACTCAAGTCTGTTTACTTCCTACTGTTAGAGAAACACTTTTGTTGTATACAGAGTTAGAGATGGGCTTATTGTTTGGATCGAGAGGACAGTTGACGTCATTTCCCCTGTTGATGCAGCCATGGCTCAGGAATGTACAGTATTGATGTGGTCAGCTGGGTTTCTAAGTGCTTTGCTTGTAAGGGGCTGAGGTGTGCAGGGACATCCTTTCCTAGACAGGCGTTTGCACTCAGGAAATCTCTGGTCTTCCTTCTCCCCATGGTCCCTGAAATGTACACTAACTCCTTTCCCCTTTCCTTTACTGTTTCTCAAACCCTGTGTTCCATTGTCTCGTGATATATCAGTCAAGATTCGGTTACAGATAACAGAACTCTCTTTCCCTGGTTTTAGGAGGCAGGGATTTCATACAAAACATTGAGGGCTTGAAGAACTTCTGGAAGAGCTGGAGGGACAGGTGCTAGGCTAAACCCCCCAGGAATGAGCTCCAGATCAGTTGCACAGACTAGCCAGGCCAGTGAATTGCTGTTTTTAAAAAAGGAGAAGAAGAAGAGAGACTTAAGATCTTGGTCAAAGTTTTTTGCCATGAACTCGTCATTGATTAAATATATAGATTGAAAGAATTGCTTTATGTTACTGCTGGGGGAAAAACTGAACTGTGACCTTAGGCCAGTACCGCGGGGTCATAGACAGCAGCATCAGAGTCTCTGGGAGTGTCTTGCAAATGCACAGCTCGGGCCTCCCTACTGAACTGGACGCTCGGGGTGGAGCCCAGGAGTCTGCGCTGTAGACATTCTCAGAGTGATTCTGATTCAAGAGCAGCGACCAACCTTCCTGCTTTGCCCAGGATTGTTGGAAGAATTCCTGTCCTAAAGCTCCCCCCTGCCCCCTGGGCAAGACAGGACAGATAGTTTTCCTTGGATGCTGCTAAATTTGGGGAAATCCATCCTAGGCCATCCAAGGAGGCGCTTGTCCACGGGGAGCAGGGAGGGTGTGCATGAGTCATAGAGATGAAGTACAGGGTTATTAAGGCGATGTGACAGTGAAATTCTACTCACTCAAAATAGCTTTAGTTGAAACAGCAAAATGCTCATTTGCTACTATTTTTCATACACCATTAAAGAAAGAAGGTGCCTAAATTTGGAGTGGAATGACTTTTGAGTGAGATATGACAAACTGAGAAAACCTGTGCTACAGATAAATTTTTGCCAAGTCATCCATTCAGTTATACGAAAAATAATAGTAATTTTCCTTTGGTATAGCTGAATTTAATTTTAATTTCACGTACCCAATCTCCTGCTAGCATTAACTCAATCCTAGCCATTTTAGAGAAAACTCAGTCAAATCATACTTTTCTGATTTTTCAAATCAGAATTATTTTTTCAGTCAATGCAGGATTTTCACACCCCCCGCCCCCATTCCCTGGATTATGTCTGAATTCTGGGGAGCTTTCACAGAGCCGCGGTATTGGAGGAGGGGGCGGCATGTGGAGATGTTCATTGTCCCCACAGGAAATTTCCAGGACATCTGGGTTTTCCATCTGGTGTCTGGTAGTTGGTGCACGAAGGTCACCCCACATCCCTCTCATCTCAGTCTCAAAGCATCTTCAGGCCTGCTGGCCTCCCTCGGCTACTTTTGAGTCCCTCATAAGGAGTGGGGAGGGCTTGGGAACATACATTTTGGGTGCTCCCCCACACTACTCTAGGGTCATAGGCCCCCACATACGGTTGTGTCAGGCTGCCATTTGTATTATTGATATCTCACCACACAGGCCTAGGGAAAGTCCACGAGGCTGTCAACTCTCAGATTTTCACCAAGGAGCAAGGATCCCCCAGTCTATCTGAGATTTCTCTGGAGGATCTGGTGATGAATCGTAGGGCACAGGAACCTGCTTGGGGACCCACAAGACCCATCGGCTCCTCACTTCCTTTCTCCTCCTCTCTTCATCGCCCAGTCCAAAGGTTGTTTATCGCATCTGGGATTTAAAAAACAAAACAAAAATTGCTCTTATCTAATCAAGCACTAGTCTCAATTTATGTTTATGACATCAACTTTATGCCTTGAGTTCTTCAGGGATATGGCCGAGACTGCTGTTTACAACCCTGTACTCATTTTCCCTTTCCACTTTAATAACAGAGTGTTGATTTTATTTAGGTCAGCTGTGTGCCCTACCAAAGATTATATTTTCTGGGCTCCCTTGCAGCTAAGGCATGTCTGTGGGACTAAATACTGGCAAATGAAATGTAAGCATAAGTGTTTTTGTGGGTCTTCTGTTGTGGCTGCATGATCCGGTTCAACAGGAAGGGATTCTCTGCATTTTCCTGGTTTCTGTTGCCTCAGATGTGAATATAATGGTTACTGCTCTAGCAATCATCTTGTACCAGGAGATAATCTTGCAGCTGCAAGCTCATGGTAGGAGGAAACAAATGCAGATGGGGTCTGAGTATCAGGACAAGATCAGATCTACACTACCAGACTTGTTTTATAAGAAAGAGAAATAAATTTCTACATGTAAGCCTTTTCATTTCTGTTTTATGAAGAAGACTAACTAACTCTAACAAGATTAACAAGGGTGTTTTTGAAAACCCTTTTCTCTCAAGCTATTTTCTCTGCCATGCATGTCAAGATCTACATTGACACCCCCAAGGTAAAACTGGACTCCTTTTGTTTCTTTGAATTTATATTCCAACTATCCTTTTTTAAGAACCATGAGGAGGATATCTTCTTGCTGCCTGAAAGAGACGGAAAAAAACAATGTTAATATTTCAAAATGTTGTCCTTACACAAGAAATTTATCCAAGTAGTCACTATGCCTTGGACTAAAGTCTGGAATTTAGAGCCTTGAAGATCTACGAGAAGCCCTACAGAGATATGAAAAGTTATGAATACATTTGACAATATCTAAAAGCAGATCTTCAGGAGTTTGTCTGAAAGCAGTGGCTGCAAACCATGTATTCTGAATTACCTCTCCCAGCTGCTACTCAGTACCTGAGTGTTCTCCCCTTAGCAGCTGAGAAGTCGACATCGGTATCATATTTCTTTGTATCTCCTATTGCATTTCACATTATACCCTTAGTTAACGTTTGCTTATTGATATGGAGCCTGTCAGGTTGCCGCTTCCATGAATGGCACCGGTCGTCCACTTCAGGAATGACTCTCCACTCCTCTGGGCCGGCTGACACCTAGGGCAAATTCTTCCGCCACACGGAAGCCATGGTTAGTTAACCACGGCTAACTAAATTCACTTTCTGAAATAGGTGCCTATCACAGGCATGTACGTCTATCTTAATTTTATTTTTCTGGCAAGGTTGTGATTAATTTGTTTACCTAATTTGGTGGTATAGATGTAGATTAACTCCAAAATCTAGAGAAATAAAATTAATTCCAATAAAAGTTAAATTTATATTAGAATGTATTCAAATAAGGGTAAAGGTATTTATGTTTCATCTTCAGGAGTATACTGTCCCTTTGAAGATTTACTTCCTCTGTTTATTAAACATTCATAAAACATAATTTCAAGTTTCACAGTAAATAAATTTGATTCTTTGATTAGACACCATAGGAAAAACCATGTTGACAAGAAGGCCATGCGGCTTTTTTTTTCCGGGATAGTCTTGATTTTTCATTGAATTCGTATGTTTATGTTCCACCCATCCCACAAAGAATATAGTATCACTCAAAAGAATATACACAATAATCCCAATAAAATTAAAACACAGAATCAGGATCAAAAAAGTAAAGAGGAAAAGCAAGATCAGATCAAAGAAAATATAAGTACATAAAACCCAGGAACCTGAGCCAGCAATTGTTGCTTCCCATTTGTCTCTGAGCTTCCGGAGAGCCAAAGCAAAGGACAAAGCACAGTGTCACAGAATTCTCATTATGAGGAAAAAGGAAGCAGACAACTTCCTCAGGAGGCACATGTTTTGACGTGGCACCAAATTCTCAAAGATATTTATCATTTGGGACTTTATGGGGGCCCTGAGCTACACAGTGGGGGAAATCCTCGACAGAATTCACAAAGTAGAAAATTGTGACTCACTTCGACTTTAAACCAAAGCTGAGGAAATAACTCTTCCTCAAAATTCAGCGAATGGCCTCCCAGATTGGTGTTCTAAGGAACAATGCTTCGAAGGAAATTACTGCGAATGTCACTTGAAAAGAACCATGTTCAAACGGTTTGGGAACCACGGAGGAAGTCAGAGCCAAGCACGGTTTTTTGTTTGTATGTTTATTTCAGGATTTCTTGGAAACGTTAATATATTGTCGTGCATTGAGGGGGATGAGTGGACTACATGATGCAGTGTTTCTTATTTTACCACAGAGTTTTTCTTCTGAGGTTCATGTGTGAATAATCTCCGAACTCTCCGACACAGTTTGGAAAGGGGGAGCCATCATGGTAACTGATAGAAAGACAATGAGAGGGCAGTGCAGATACTTTTGTGTTAGAAGCATACGCATTGGTGTCAGGCACATTTGGGTACAAATTTTGTATGACATTTATCAGTTGCATTATATAAACTCACTGAGCTTTCATTTCCTCATTCATAAAATGAGGTGCATTTATTAGAAATGTGTGTGGTACAAGGGATAAAAGCTCTGTCAGAGTTAGGTAGAGGCTAATTTTTCTGATATAATAACAAGTCCAGGGTTGAGCCATACAGGGCTGATGTAGATCTTTGCGAATGTCACCTGGGTCCAGGCTCTCGCTCTCTGTCTTTCTGCTTTGACATCCTTAGCAAGGAGGCCTCTGTCTTCATGCTTGCTGACTCATGGTTGCAAAATGGCTGCCGCACCCTCATCCTCACATCAGCATTTCAATCATGAAAAAGGAGGAAAGGGATGTAAATTATTTTTGAGTAGCTAATCCACAGTGTTGGCCATAGGGGGATAATGTGAGACTCCCTCAAATAATTAGTTTGAGAATTAAGTGAGATAATGAATGTAGAGTATTTATATAGTGCCTGATACTAAGGTTCAATAAAAGAACCTATGCACTCCAATGTTCATAGCAGCACAATTCACAATAGCCAAGTGCTGGAAACAACCTAACTGCCCATCTACAAATGAGTGGATCAAGAAACTATGATACATTTACATAATGGAATTCTACGCAGCAGAGAGGAAGAAGGAGCTTATACCCTTTGCAACAGCATGGATGGAACTGGAGAGCATTATGCTAAGTGAAGTAAGCCAGGCGGTGAGGGACAAATACCATATGGTCTCACCTTTAACCGGAACATAATCGACAAAAGCAAAAAGCAAGCAAAATTTAACCAGAGACATTGAAATTAAGAACAATCTAACATTAGCCAGAGGGGAGGGGGGAGGGAACAATGAGGAGAGCAGTTTTCAGGAACCACTATGGAGGACACATGGACAGAACCAAGGGGAAGGAGGGAGGCAGGGAAGGGAGGTGGCGTTGGGGTGGTGGGGGAGGAGAGAGGATGCAGAAAACTGTAATTGAAAAACAATAAAGTAATTATTTTTTAAAAATATCAGTTATTAATATGCAGAGGTAGCCTTGGACTCAGTGTGATACAACTGTAGCATTTAGAGTACTTGGAAGAGAGAAGAAGAGTCTTCAACCAATAACCACTAAATCTCCCTTTTCTCAGTGGGGCTTAATAGAAGCAAAAGATCAGATTTACTCTACCTATTATTCTTATAAGACTCTGGAACACTGGCAGGAAGAGATGCTAGTTGAGAGCAGGTGCTCTAGAAAGCTGGCATCCTATCACACCAGTGAGAGACCGGCGCGACTCTCCCCAGGGAGAGACTCATTCCATCCCTACAGGGAGGCATGTTCTCAGGCTCTTAGGCTCAAAGTTGATTAGGAAACAATTTTGATGACAAAGCTTGGTCAAATCCAGTAAATTTCTATATCATGAAATATAAACAAGATTTTGAAAAGTCTCAATTCTAAATGTTCTGTCCCATGATCAGGTATAATGAATAACTGTGTATAGAGATAACATTTTGAAATATTTATTAATAACTTATTAATAAACCTATGTAAATCCAATATTGTCTTGTAGCCATGTAGACTAATGCTTTTTTGAGTCTTTTGGGGAAATATTGGAATAAATGTTATATATAGGTATATAACATTAGGAGAAATTCATTGACAATTAGAAGGAACAGGAAAAAAGCATCACAAAAATAACTTAGGACTAAACTTTATCCTAGGTAATGAAATCCAGGGGATGAGGACAGCAATGACATTGATGATGTGGCTGAGGCTTAATCAAGCCCTACTATGTGCCAGACACTGTTCTGAGTGCTTTGTACACATATGTCACCAATTCTAAATGAGTCATCTTCCCCACATTTTTAACATCAATAGCTCATTTAGAGCGACTCCATCATGTCCAGCACCAGCACTTTGTCTTGACATCAAATCTATGTCACTTTGCACTTTCATCATTCTCATTCCACAGACGAGGAAATCGAGCCTTAGCGCGAGAGCTACTTGGCTACCACCTGAGGAGCTGGGATTTGAACAGACACCCGTCCTCCTCCTGACCCTAAGCCCTTAGACCACACTTTATGATATAAAATGTATACTTGGATGTACATAGCCTTTATAAGAAAATTTTAACCTCTTGTCTTTTAAAAAAGATGAACTAGGGATTTATTTCTAACGAGTCGAGCACTGCTCTATGGACAGATGAAGTCCGCACTCAAAGACCCAGGTTCTGTTCCGGCTCCGCAGTTGTTTTTCTCACCGCAGTGTCTATGGTAATATCTATCTCCGTTAACAAGGGGGAGGGAAAGCAGGCAACAATGAGTCATTCCCTGTGCCGGGCCAGCTTCTCATTCTTGTTGCTGAGAGGGAAAAGATCTGACCCAAAATCACCGAACTGTTTGACTCTCTCAACTGCTTTCCAACGAAACAGTCGGCCGGCCGCGTTCCACGGGACCTGATTTATCTCGACCTCGGATCGCTCTCTCTCCGCTCCTCTCCCCAGCCCACTCTCACCCCTCTGCCCTTTGCATGCTTTGTTCCTGTCCCTCGGCCTGTCCAGGGCTTTTTCTGGCACCTCAAGTTCATTCCCAGAGAAGGTCACGCTGAGCCCTCAAAACCTTAGTGTGGAGCATGAGTCATGTTCTTGCGAGCAGGGCTTTTGTTGTCTCCTGGTGGCCCTGGGTGACATCATCCGCCTTCATGGCTTTCATCTCAGGACACTGACAGAGCAGTCTCAGAGCGATTTCCACTGAGGTGGACAAAACAGGAGTCCGGGGGAGTAGGTGCAGTATCTGGGTTAAATTACCTTTTGCCAAAATGAAAGAACGAAAGTTATCTTGTTCGACTTAGTATTTTCAGATGGCATTTTGTTCTTTAAAGTCATACACTTTCTACTTCTGGGGGCCCAAGGCAAACTGCCCCAAGATATCGCACAATAGCATATGGTTATTTCAAACTAAAATCTCCTGAGAAGCAGCAGGAATGGAAGGAGCTCTGACTCTCCTCTGCCCCCGGAAAGCAGGACATAAATCTCGTGTGACGGGTGCCCTCCCCACTCCTGACAGCTGAGGGAGGGCCACCCTATCACAAGTTGTAAAATCCGGAGTTGAAAAACCTGCATGTAAACAAACCTGGTAGCACCTTCACTAACTACCTAAACCCAGACCCGGCTTAGATTCCTTTGTACTGAGCACTAACTTCCTTGGTCCTATCAGTTTCTCACAAAGTTATCGTTTCTTTGTCTGAAAAGTATAAAAACACACCTAGTCTTATGACCCGAGCCTCATTTTATGATCTGAGTATCATATTATGATTCTCCTGTGCACAGGTATTAAACTACATATTTTTTTCTCCTGTTAATCTAGCCATCTGTCAATTTTATTATTAGTAAAAGACCATAAGAACTAAAGAAGGGGGGATCTCCCCCTCTCCAACACCACTGATAGCCACCATTGGAGAACAAGCAAATAAAAAGTTCACAAAGGCCCTGGCTGGTGTAGCTCAGTGAATTGAGCACGGGATTTGAACCAAAGGGTTGGCAGTTCGATTCCCAGTCAGGGCACATGCCTGGGTTGCAGGCCAGGTCCCCAGTGGGGGCCACGTGAGAGGCAACCACACATAGATGTTTCTCTCCCTCTTTCTCCCTCTTTTCCCTTCTGTCTAAAAATAAATAAATGAAAAGTGTTTAAAAAAAAAAGAAAGCAATGTTTGCTTGTTTAAAAAAAAGCTCATAAAGAATAAAACCCAAATAATTTATGACATCTAAAAACACCTCAGAAGAAGTTAGGTATATAATTTAAAATATAGATTCTATAGTATAGTGTTATAAGATTTAATAATAACAAGGCCCAGAATATCCTGAGAGCTGACCATGGAGTTGTGCTTGGCAAGCTTTAGATATTAGCCACCACAGACCACACTAAGGAATGCCCTGGTCTTCTCTCCCTGTCTACCCTGACCATTCCCTACCCATTCCAAATCTGCCTTCATTTCCTTTCCTTATTTTAAGAGAGAGAGGAGAAGGAGGGAGAAAGAGAAGGAGAGAAACATCAACGTATGGTTGCCTCTCACACGCCCCATACTGGGGACCTGACCCACAACCCAGGCTTGTGCCCTGGCTGGGAATCGAACCAGTGACCCTTTGGTTCACAGGCTGGCATTCAATACACTGAGCTACACCAGCCAGGGCTCACTGCCCTTCTAAACAGAAGGTCTCTAAGATTTGCCCTTCTTTTTATAAAACAATATCATCTGAATTTGTGAAAAAATGATCTAATATAAAAGGGTGGAAGAGCGCAGATACTTGCAACAAACTTATTCTGTGCCAGGCAGTTTCACGTTTTACATGTCAGTTAACCTCACTGAACCTCGATACAAGCCCATTAAGCAATACCTCATCCTCCTTTTGATGAAGCAGGAAATTTAGGCCTGAAATCTTTTAGGCAGTTCACCCCAAGTCATACAACCGGTAAATGGGAGAATCAGGATTTGAACCAAAGTCTCTCCAATTCCAAAGCCTGAGTTCTTTCTTTTCTATCAGTGGTTCTCAACTCCGGCTTCAGACCACTGTCACCTGGGGAGCTTCTAAAAATACACTGACACCTTGGCCCCACACTAACTCGCTTCAGGAGAATCTCTGAGATTGGGCCTGATTGAAGTACCAGCAGTTTTTAAAGCTCCTCCAGTTATTCTGATGTGTAGCAAAGGCTGAAAATCTCTGCTCGACTTAATGTTAAATATCAAAGTTGGAGAATGAACAAACTATTACAGAGCCCAAAGGAGGTATGACTAATGTGTAACAAACTATGAGTTAGAAGAAGTTATTTTGACACTTATCCCAGAAAGGCTTTCCTTCCCATTTTATTTGCTGCTGCAAGAAATGCAAGCAGCATAGTTTTTCCCCAACTTGAATTCAAAGTAGGAAACTGAGCACAAAGACCCAAACTATTTTCTCCAGGTTGCCTTGGTAGTAAACAGAGAACTCGGCAGGAGGATAAGAGAATTCTCAGCCTTTTGTGCAATCCAGGGCCCCTCCGCTTCTACTGCCCACTGCCCCCTGTGAGCTAGCAGCTTTCTTCCAAAGCACCAGGGCAAGTGCATCTTAAAACTGGGGCAAATCAGAAATTGCTTCCCAGAGACAAGCAGAAAATATCTTCAGCACCTTGTCTCAACACCCATGTTTCTGAAAGACTTAATAAAAGCTAAGGAAATGATGCCCCAGCTTGTAACAATTTACGGAGAAGGAAGAGAGAATTAACAAATTCTACGGACTTTGGATGGGTAGAGTTGAAGGCTGGTTGCAGGAAAACCTGTCAAGCTGTGAATGAACCCTCAGGGGCAGGAAGGTTTGACGTTTCTCCTGTATCGTCTTCTTCTTAAGACCTTCCGAAGGTCTCAGGATATAGGAGTCAACAATCCTCCCAACAGCTCTGTGCCATGGAGACATCAGACAACCAAAGCTTAGAAGAGGAGTTACTGTGGGGAAAGGGAAGAGAGCCAGGAAGGATCTTTCCGCAGGAGCAGAGAACGCTCTGCCAGCATCCCGGTTTCTTTGATTGCCCTTCACTCTGCAGGTGCCAAGAAGGGATGAAAAGGTTTGGAAGAGCTTTGTCCTCACGTGGAGTCAAGGCCCTTCAACTTCCGTCTCCTAAACCAAAGAAGTAATCTAAGGACGGGGAGAGCCAGACAACAGCAGGCCGGAGAGGAGCAGGGCGGGTCTCCTAACTGCGTCCCAATCATCTAAGTGGGACCACCTGCTTTGCTTCCTTGGCTAGCCACGGGTGCCTGCAGAGGAAGGTCACGGGCTGCTGTCTTCCTTCTTCTCTGGGTGAAGGGCGAATGCCAGGTGTGCAAGCCGACTTAGATTCATTCGGCCTGTCTAAATGTGCAAGGAAAATGGGCCTCGCCAATGGAGTTCGTGTTTCCGAACAGTCTGTGCTCCCGATGTCCCAACATAAAACATGCCAGTGACTCAAAGCACCAGCATCTTGATTTTCCCCTAGAGAAAATGAGTATTTGTAGCTGTCAGAAATACAGTAGGGTCATAAAAGCTAAATGAATGGGGCTATAAACAAACACTTTAAAATGTATCTTTGTCATTGAAAAAAACCACTGGTTTTAGTTTGTTTGTTTTTGGAAGAGGAGGTCGTTTAGACTCAACAACAAAAGACTATGAGTCTGTTTCTGGGAGGGACCTACATCATCTTTTCCCGCAGTAGTTCCCAGTACCCCATGACCTTCCCACCCCTCCAGTCAGGCTTTGGAGCTTTAAAGGTGCAATCCTGAGAGGGAGGGGGTCAAGGAAACCTAAAAACACATCTGTAGGATTGAAGTGAGACAAGGAGGGGACCAGAGGCTCTTTCCCAGGCGAGCCCCCAGAGGGAGGGCAGACAGTGACAGAGAGGGAGCAGCATGGTCTGTCCAGGCTGGAGGGCAGGCGAGGGCCCCCGTGCTGCCGAGCCCAGCCTTGCACGGAGCGCTGGAATTACCTCGCAGGCCCCTGGGCTGCACCAAAGCACGTGGGGTCTTAGCAACACAGTTTCCTGCACCCAGCATGGCTTAGCCACCACAGAGTGTTCCCCAGGCACCCCAGAGGACGTGGGAGAAGCCCTGGGTGAGAAGGGACCTCGCAGGCTGGAATGAAAGCTCTCCCAGCCCAAAGCCCCCGCGCGCTCTCCCGTGAACTGATGGAGATTACATGTCTTTCATCTGGATGAATGAAGACTAAATTGTAATCAAAACTAGAACTTGATAAAAAAAAAATTGTTACATTTCTTGAATGCCTAAGTGTGCGGACTGATCTTCATACCAGCTACGGTAACTCAGAATCTATCCGTGTATGTAGTTATTATGATGTCCGGCTCGTCTGGCCGCTTCTCTGCCTCTCCCTGCCATGGAAAGCGCATGTTTAGTGGAATTTAGAGGTCTTTGGCTAAAGACAGAAAAATACAAAGTCTGCTTTTTACCTCCTCACATTTTTATATACAACTGAGAAAACATTTTCACATCATATCATTTGTTTCTGTCTATTTTATGGTGTAAACATCTGTTTTAGGCATTATTACATTTTATTTCCAGAAATCCATCTTCACGATCTTTCCACAGAATCTTAAGAATGTTTTGCTGCTTTTTCTCTTTAAAATCACAGCATGATGCTCCTCTTAATGAGACTCCAAATGGCATCATCCTGAGCTTACAATTTCCTTGCATTTCCTTGCCATAGCCGTTGGATGAAAGCTGAGGTTAGTGGATAAAAATGTAGACCAGGAACAGGCCAAAAGAGGCAGGACTTTCGGGAGGGCACTTTGTGTTCAGACTTCAAAATGGTCCTTTCCTGAGTTGTCACATGGAATATCGTACCTGTCCTGGTTGAATCATTCCTCTAGGTCTTACTGTCTCCAGGCCAAGTATCTCTGCTTCCTTTGGGGTCTACCTAGGTCTTCGGCCAAGAGGCCAGTTCCCACAGCTCCACATCAACCGTTCAAGCTCCTGGGAACCTGTGCAAAGTGGAAGCTATCCACGGGCCCTCCAGTAGCTCATTGTTGCCTAGAAAGTTGGGATCACAGGCCAGCCGGCAGTGGAGAGTCCTGGGTTTGAAAACTAGCTACGAACTTCTAATTGTATGGCCTTACCCAAGTTATGCAACAACTCTTCTTCTATATAATTTATTCTATTTCTTTTCAATTTCAATTACAGTTTACATTCAATATTACTTTGTATTGGTTTCAGGTGTACAGTATAGTGGTTACACAATCATATACTTTACAACTTGCTCCCGCTGAGACTCCCAGGACCCACCTGGCACTGTTAGGCAAAAATTCTAGTGGATCACTTCCACAAACAAGGCAATCACAAACATAAGGTCATCTCCCATTTCCCACTGAGAAGATTCAAAAATGATTTTCTGATCTGCTAGAGGAAATGACTAAAGGTGATGGAAGGAGCCAGATTCTGAAGCAGGTATTTAGCAAGCCAGTCTTATTGGACTCTATTTTGAGGGTAGTGAGTGCTCTTGAGGCAGAATAGGAAGGAAGCTGGGAAAATTCCTTGGCTAGTGGAATGGGGAAACCGAGGCAGGTAGCTGAACAAACTGGCAGAGCAATTTACAGCCAGATACAGAAGGTCACCAGGGCAGGAAGCCCCACGGTGCCTAGCAACGGGCAAAACTGGTGCCTTTCCTTCACAGGCATATCGCTGGGCATTTGGTTCAGACCCCCTGACCTTACCTCTCTGGAGAAAACATCCAGGCCTTGGTTGTATTTGAGCCCCAGACCCAGAAAAGCAGCAAAACCAGGTAGGCGACACCCAGGACCAGCAGTAGTGACTAATGACCCCCTGCCCCCACCTGGACAAGCTGGTGAACATTCTATTGAGATCCTCCCCCAACACCTCTAAATCCTAGTCTATAAAACCCTCAAGACAGAAAACCCAAGTGCAGCCTCGGTCCTGGAGCATGCCTATCTATGCCTTTCCCTCCCCTCTCTTCTTCCCCACACCACAGACGTGCATCTCTTAAACTCTAAGGAACCTACGAGGCTTGCAACCACGGGAGCAATGGGCAGCGGCAGCTGGTCCTGGGCCACCCCCACCCCTCAAGCCTCTCTCCAAGGCCCGCTTTTCTCTGACTTTCCACTGAGCTGACAGCAGCCCGCCTTGGCTCACTTCTTTCCCATAACATTTCTAGGGAGCCAAAGCAACCCAGCCTAGGCCGTCCTGTTGCTTCTTCTATCCTAGGACCTTTCTTGTTCCACTGTCCCCAGCTGTAATAGACAGACTCTCAAAATCACCTGGGTTCGCATTGTGAAATCTTCCTACCCGAAGTTAAGAACCCACACAGGACAGGCTGGCCCGGGGCACCCGCTCCGGCCAGTCCCTTTGCAGCAACACTCTGAGCAGATTCGCATCTTAGAAAGGCAGTCTTGTCAGCAACGTGGAGTCTGAATTAGAGGCAGATTGGGAAGCAGAGAGGTAAGGAGACTTCTGCAGAAATCCTGCCTGAGTGACGGTGGTAGTTGTGAGACAGCGGGAAAGGCAGATGTGAGGGACAGCTGGACAGTGTGTGAGGCAGGACTTGATAAGAGAGGGAGACGGAATAGTCAAAGGCAACTCCAGGTTTCTGCTTTGAGCCATTTGGTGGGGAGTGGGCCCACGACGGTGAGACGCAGGCACGTCGATGAGAACAAATTTACGGAGCTAGGAGGTGGTGTCAGGAAGGCAGAGATAAAGGCAAAGGGTGGGCGAGAAAGGATGTGGCAGCGGGAGAAGCAGAAGGGTCAGGAGGAGCAGCTGAGGGGTGGGGAGTAGCAGCTGTGTTTGGGGGACTTTATTCTCTCCTGCCTTTCGCCTCCTGGCTTAGGTTTCAATCTTGTCAGGAGGGTTAACGTGCGGTAACATCAGAATGATGCTCTTTGCTGCTCTGATTATCCCAGGAAAACATGGCCATTGCTGCTCTGCAATTTCCTCTCAGGAAAAGCTACGTCTCCTTGAAAATGAACGTAATGTTTCATTGACAGAAAAAACAAATTGAACAGAATGAAAACTATCTTCCTTTGAAGACGAGAATAAACAAAGTCACTGCCCGTGATCGCTTCCGTCTCAGAGGCCCTCGCCAAAGGAGAAAATGGCTAGGCGATCGTGGCTGCCTGGGAGCTTGGTGGTTCTAGCCCTGAAAGTGCCACACCCCACAGCCCTTCGGGGGTCACCCTCCCCTCCCCAGGATTTAGACTTGGATTCTTTTTTTTTTAATGATCTTTTTTTTTTTTTAAAGATTTTATTTATTTATTTTCAGAGAGAGGAGAAGGGAGGGAGAAAGAGCAATGTATGGTTGCCTCTCACATGGTCCTCACTGGAGACCTGGCCCGCAACCCAGGCATGTGCCCCGACTGGGAATCGAACCGGGACCCTCTGGTTCCCAGCCCGTGCTCAATCCATTGAGCTACACCAGCCGGGTAGACTTGGATTCTAATCCTGATTCTATTGCTGACTGGCTGTGAAAACCTGGGACACGGTTTTTCTGAGCAGCTTTTTCATCCTTAGAGTGAGGCAAAGAACTCTTTGCACAGTCTCTCCTGAGAGCAGCTCCTGTAGCTCCACGAACTTAAATAGCACGTACTGGCAGTGTGATATTGTGACTTATAATAAGAAATATATATTTGGTCTTTGTCAGATTCTTGGCACAGGGCTCCTAAAGTCCTTGGAATTTCCTGAGATGACAGCGGGTGTAAAAAGTGTTTTATATTAAGCTAATGAGGTGACATTCAGAAAGTCCCTAGGTAACCTAAGGTTGGGGGCTGGTTTCCAGGGAAACCAACCCTGCGATTAGGGGGTTAAAGTTTCTGCTTCCACCTAATGACCTCCTAGGAGGAGAGAGGGACTGGAGGTTGAGTTTAATCACTGATGGCCAATGATTTAATCCATCATGCCTGTGTAGCGAAGCCTCCATAAAAAGTAGGGTTTGGAGAGCTTCCCTGCTGATGAACACGTGGAGGTGTGGGGAGAGTAGTACCCCTGAGAGGACATACAAACTCCATGCCCTTCCCCCCATACCCAGCCCGCTACATATCTTCTTTCTGGCTATTTTTGAGTTACATCCTTTTATTATAAATTGGTAATCTAGTAAGTAAAATATTTCCCTGAGCCCTGTGAGCTGCTCTAGCCAATGAATGGAACCCAAAGAGGGGGTGTTGGGAACCTCTGATCTATAACCCTTCAGTCAGAAGCACACACAGGTCTTGCAACTGGTGTCTGAAGTGGGGGTGGGGTGCAGCAGGGCAGTCTTGTGCGGCTGAACCCTTAACTTGTGATACCTGGAAAAAAGCTGAATTTTATCCACTGGGCTTTGCCTGTGTCCCGAAAATTTCAGGGCTGGATCAAGTTCAACAACAATAAATAACCTCACGTGTATCTTTACATGCTGGGCATTAGTGCTAAGTGTTTTACATGTACATTCTTACTACACCTTCCCGCTCCCATGAGGTGCCATTAGCAAACAGGAGCATGGCGAGGTTAAATGAACTGCTGAAGGCCACAGAGCTAGTAAATGGTGAAACTAGGATTCAAACCCAGGGAATCCGAGTTAAGACCCCATCATAGAGTTTTACAGACACTGATTCTGGAGACCTGCTAAGCCAGGGGTCCTCAACCCTGGCTGCACACTAGATCCTCTGAGCAGTTTTGAAACATCCTGATGTCCAGGCTGCACCCTAGACCAATCACCCCGGCATCTCTGGGGCTGGGCCCCAAGTGTGAATAGCTGTGACTGCTCCCCAGGTGATTCCAGTGTGCGGCCATATTGCAAACCATCGTGTTCAACAATCAAGTATTTCCAGCTGCTAAAAGTTTTTAACTAGAAAACAATTCTATTCCATTTTGCTCCTTCCTACAAGCAGTGGTTGAGAGGTCACTGTGTACAAGACGTGGTGCTGCCCCCTGCACTGACATGTCCTTCCTCCTTGGGGACCCAGCCAGCCCAGGTCTTCATTTTCCTCTTACATGGAGGAAAGAATGATCTCTCTGGTAATCACTGCTTAATCACTTAGATTACTGTTACTAAATTATACAATACTTAGGTTTGTAATGCATTTCAGAAAGACTCAATATTTTATTAGTATTACCTTCAAAAGGATTTTACTATTGTGGCACAATTCAAAAGACAGCTATTGCCTTCGTGGTTGTTAAGGGAAAAAAGGTAAAAGAAACGAAGGCGAACTCTGGCAGATTCATATGAAAGCTGCTGTCACCGACCCTGACGTCAGCATCGACGACTTGGAGGGGCTGAGACGTGATGCCGTAAAAGCCGCTGTGAAGTCACTTGCTACCCATTGTGACAGGAAGGAAATGAACATTTACCGAACACTCAGAGCATGAGTTTTTATAAACAGGAGACATGGGTTCAAATCCCAGCTTTGCCGTTTAGCGACAGTGTGGCCTTGGGCCTTTAAGTCTCAGTTTCCTCATCTGTAAAGTGGGCCTGACAAGGCTCACCTGGCAGGACTGCTTTACTGATAGAATGTGTGAAGCACCTACTACTGTACCTGGCAGAGGGACATAATTATTACTAAGTGGCAGGCACCATGTTATCTATTTTTGTTATCTCACTTAATCCTCACAAACTCCTCTCAAAAATAAATGCTGTTATTTCCACTGACAGGAAGTGAGCCTCAGACAGGATCCTCTATTTGCCCCGGGCCACACAGCTATTAGAGGCCAGGTTAGGATTAGTCTCCTGCACCTGAAGCCTGTGTTCTGTTTGTCCTGGCTATCCGGCTGCCACCTCCTGTTTCATAGGCCACCCCACCACTGACTTATCAAAGAACAGAAGGAAATACCGTCTGGATAATGACATGCAATAAAAAAAAAGCAAACAAAAATCTTCGGCTATCTCCCTGGCACATGGCAATGTTATGAAAAGGGCTTATTTGGGTCAGAAAGGACAAGAGTTACCCTTCCCCTTGTAAGCGGAGCTCTGCCTGAGAAGGCCCAGCTGAGGAACTGAAGCTGCAGAGCTCTCTGTGGCAACGAGTGTCCAGACTTAGCTTCTTGCTGGGCAATCTGTTGTTTGATCAGGTCAGAATCTTCCAATAGTTCCGTATTCCGGAGAGAACTACCTGTACACTCCTCCTGATTCTGGCTTTGTGCTCTTCTGCTGGGGGATGTGGGGCAAGGCTCTGGAAACAATGTGAAGTAACTGAAGGAGAATTAAATATTGATGAAGTCGTTTAGTAGCTCACTGCAAGGGAGACCAGGAGGGTGCCGAGTGGACCGCCCTCCCCACCAAAACCACCTTCTCTCACCGCATCTCACCCTGTCTTGCCGAGAACTCTCTTGATGGAACCAAAAACGTAGAAATCTCACTGATTTCTCCCTTCTCTTCCCTTTCCACACCCGCTCTATCAGCTTTGCATGTCAATGTTGCCATTTCCAAAATGTACTCAGCACCTGCCCACGTCTGTCCATCTTCACAACTGTCACTAACCCTATTCCCGGTCACTAACATCTCTCCCCAGTGCCACTGCGGCAGCTTCCTGAATGGCCTTCCTCCAGCCCAGTCACCGGTTAACATTGTTCTCAGCATCCATTACCATCTTACGTTGTCGTCATTTACGTCTCTATGTTGCGCCCGTTTCCTCCGCGAGGATGCCGACTCCCTGAGGGCAGGGGCCAAGTCTGTTTCACTCCTCCCGTATCCCAACTGCTAACACACTGAAGCTTCTTGAGAAACATACACGGGGTAAATGAAAGAGGGTGTCAATACATCATTTTAAATATTATGTTATATCTGAAATTTGCCAGCTCAGAAGGTTCTCCTGAGATTGACTTCCTAGATCAGTGGGAAAAGACTCCTGAAAAGAACATGAGAACAATATATTGGGAAGAGTCTGGAGCAGGGCTTACAAACACAAAGATCTCAGGGCTCAAGCAGGGAACAGGAACGGGGAGGCTGCCGTGTGTAAGCCATGATGATTGGGGGGAGCTCACAACCTGGAGACCCCCCAGCTTCAGCTGATGCAACTTTATCAGCTCAGCTGATTGTATGTAAGTGGCAACAGGGCCTCGGGGTGAAAGATGCTGCAAGTTTTGAAAAGAAGATGCAAAGTTTATGTATCAATTAGAATTAGGTTTAGCTATGAGTAATGAGGCAGCTTAAATGAGGTCAAAGTGTATTTCTCTTTCTCAAAAAGATGCCTGGGGTGTGCAGTCAAGGGCTTGTAGGGACTCAGTGGAATCAGGGAACCAGGCTTCTAATTTGTTTCTCAGCATGGCATGTCTTCCATGCCAAAAATCACCTCATGGCCTAGTGAGCTGCTGTGGATCCAGCCATTGCCTCCTCATCCCAGGAAGCAGGAGGGAAAAAAAGAAAAAGAAAGGGCCTGATCATTCTTTTACGAGGAGACTTCCTGGAAGCTTTCATGCCTCACTCATTATATTTCACTGGCCAGAGCTTAATCATGTAGCTACTCCTAGTTGCAGAGGAAGCTGAGAAGTATACTCTTTATTCTAAGTGGGCATGTGCCCAGATAAGTAAGAAGGGGAGAATGGAGTTCTTAACTAGGAGTCTGCCAGAGCAAGCTTTTTCTGTAAATATCTGAAGTTTTAACACCACTACAGCCAAATAAAGCATGCCTGCCATCTGGTTTAGCAGAATGGAGTTTTGTGAACCCTGCTTGCAAGAGCAAATTTAGGTGGGGTTCATTTCTGCAGCATGTGGGCAGCCAGTGAGTGCAGCTAGTGAGGGTCACACACAGGCAAAGGTTAGCAGGGCTCAGATAGGAAGGGCAACCAGTTCAGGGACCCTGGGAGGTAGGGGGCGGGGTAGGAGTGCTGTCGGGGTGAGCAGCAGGAAAAGGGTGAGGATATAGTCCATCTCCTGCGCATCCAAGAAATGCTTGGGTGCTGGCAGAACGGGAAGGTCCTGGCTGCCACGGCTCCCCTGACTTTCAGGCCTTAGCGGCAGTTCTGAAGGGTGCAACTTCCATCTCTTCTGAATTGCGTAGAAGTCGTCTTCTTTCTGACCTTCACCAAAGGTGCCCTGTCACAGGTCAGTCATCCCTCTGGGGGAATGCGCCACACCCAACCCCCCCCCCCCCCCCCCCCCCCCCCCCCCCCCAGCAGCTCACTAGCCCTTCCTAGTTACTGCCACCACCTTCTTAGACTTGGGCTCAGTGTTGTCTCAGGCTCCGGGACAATTCGCCTCTGAGTGGCTGAGTCTCCCAGCCACGCTAGACCTTCTTGCTGGGTAAGGTACCTGGTTACATGGTGGAAAAGCACTGGATTTGCAGACCAAGTTCTCTCGCTTGAATTGCAGTTCCATCACTTGCTGGTTGAGTGGACCACAAATATAATACTTTTATGACTATAACTTGGTGCTAATAGTGTTCTCCTTACCTATTTGATGAAGCTTTTTGGAGAATGCATAGGGTCATTTATATGAAAGGTCTTTGCTTAAAAGAGAAAAAAAATCTAAGCAGCTCTTCATACAAATTTAAGGTCCTAGTAAAGATTCATTGTAACTGTCCATCTGTTTGAAATGGAGAACTTTATTGACATAAACTTTGCAATAGAAAGTGTTATGCTAATAAGAAAGTAAGAATTAATTCCTATATCGTATACACATGAAAATTTGCCAGATAAATTTCCAGTAACGTTGTTTAGCTTCTGGTCACTGTCTTGGGGAAATGCAGGTTGTTCTGCAGAGCCGCAGATCACATGTGCCCTTTATTCCCTTCTTCCCCAGGAGTGAGAAACTGTTTCTATATATTGGGTTGGCCAAAAAGGTCGTTTGGTTTTTCCCTAAGATGGCTCTAGTAGCGCTTAGTTGTCTTTAATTTCATTAAAAATAATTTTGTTAGATTGTATTGTGACAGCTGCCATGTCAGTGTACATGTAAAAAAAATCAAAATGGGTTAATGTCTGTGTAGCCATTTTAATATTGAAGATGGAAGAAAATACATAACATTTTTGGTGTATTATGCTTTATTATTTCAAGAAAGGCAAAAATACAATTGAAATGCAAAGAAAGATTTGCGCAGTATATGGAGAAGGTGCTGTGACTGATCCAACATGTCAAAAGTGGTTTGCAAAGTTTCGTGCTGGAGATTTCTCACTGGACGATGCTCCGTGGTCGGGTAGACCAGCTGACGTTGACAGCGATCAAATTGAGACATTAATTGAGAACACTCAATGTAATACCACACAGGAGAGAGCCCACATACTCAAAATATCCAAATCAATAAAGTTATTGGTGAAAATGAAAAATGTGTCTTTTGTTTGATGGAAAAAACCATATGGACTTTTTGGCCAAGCCAGTAAAACAGAGATGCCCTCTCAAGTTGATAAACTCCGAACAGCATGCAGCAGCTAAGGATGGAAAACAAAGCTGTGACGAGAAACAAGGCTTAGCCTGTGGCTGACAGCAGTGACCAGTGAAGGGACCGCCCAACCCAAAACTGCATGCCCGCGCCCTGGGAGAGTGAGCCCTTGACCTCCCAACCTTTGGCAGCTGGGGGCTCCCGATAAGTAATGCCAGTGGGGACACAGGAGTCACAGGTTTTGCTTTTATTATTTAAAAGTTCAAAACATAAAGTTCCTGAAAAGCCCTTTCTCAAAGAATCAGAAAATGATAGGGTTGGGAAACGTGTAGTTTTGTGTGTGGTAAAAGCCTCGTAGAGTGATTAGGAGGAAACCCAGAAGTTAAGGCAGAAACCTGCCCTGGGTATAAAAGTGAGATTGCACTGCAGGGCGATCACAGCACAATCAGTCCCATCGTCATGGAGTCACCGTCAGACTCAGGACAGACGGCGGTGACTAGCCAGACTCCAAATCTCTCGGCATCCATGTGGTGCCTGGCACAGGGTGGGCAGTTAATGTTTTATGAATAAATAAACAATCTACTGAAGGAAGGCAGGCAGGAGAGAGAGAAGGAAGGAAGGAAGGGAGGGAAGGAGGAAGCGAGGAAGGAGGGGACACTGCCTACTGGTGCATGAGAAATAACAGAGTTGTCAGGTACGGAGATGGAATATCTGGGTTGTAACCTGCTGATGTCAATTCTCTGGACTGTGTATATAAGCACACACCACCAGGCTGCCTGTTTCAGCTACACATGGAGTTTATTGGTATCATTTGGTACAACTTTAGTCCTTCCTTTCCCAAACCCATGCTACATTACTTTGGAGGAAAATACTTCTACCTTACCATGTTTAAAGAAACGCTAGAAAAAATGATTTCTATTAAAACATATGGTTGGGGTTTTTTTTTTGTTTTGTTTTTTGCTGCATCAGCTACCTGACTCCCACCACAGTGCATTCAATCTATTGCCAGTGTGAATGCACATCCACCAGGCACCGACTTTCTAAAGCGATTCCTTTGCAGATGCCAAAAATGGCATCGTCCTGGAACTGTGCACAGAGAGGGTGAGGGAAGCCATGTGTGCGGCCAGCATGTTCTGAATTTCTCTCCCTCTCATGAGCAGTGTCCACTCTTTGAGTAACAATTGCGAATGACCTGATCAGAGAGGGAAAATACTGAAGAACACAAGCAAAGGGAACTAGAGAGCTATAAAAAAATGCAATGTCTGGCTGAGCCATCGGGGGCGTCCTTGACTGGATGCACCGACCACGACAACTGTGGTTCCATGGTTCAGCGGCGGACATGGATGCCAGTATGGGCTGGGGGCATTGGAGCGGGAGGAATGGGTGTGACTTCGTCCTAGGGGCCTCCCAAAGACATGCTGTGGGTGTTGGCGGGGTTAGTCTGAGCTCAGGAAACAAGAATAACAGGGAGCTTTCCTGCTTCTTGATTTCTCACATATCTGGGTTTAAAGTTGGGTGAGAGCCAACACGTAAGGGAACACAGTATGCTTTGTGATGCGGCATTAAAAAACAAAGGATGGAGGCAAAATTTGCCTGAAACAGCGCATGCTACCGTGGCCAGGAGAGCCCAGAGCTGACTCGTGGCTCTTTCGCCCCCAGAATCCACCCCTGCTACTTTCTCTGTGTCATAAACCGGCCTATGGTTTTAGCTCAGCACTTCTAAGTCAGACCTAAGTGCCCATATTGCAAAGAGGCAAACCGAACTGCTCTTTTTCTGTTTATTACCACATGTGAGTACTGTGCCGATACGTTTATGTGAAAAACAGGAGGCTGGGAATGTCCCCGCAGCTCAGGCAGCTGTTGGCTGCTGGGCGAGGCAGTCAGTCTCTCAAGGCACTCGGCAGCGCTCATGTTCGGCAAGGGGCACACGCTTCTTCAAGCTTCCTTCGTGGGATCCGGTACGTAACGGGCACCAAAGGCGCCCATCTGCCCTTCTAGTCGGACACTGCGCTAGTTGACGCAGTTCTTTGTGATTCTTCGACTTCTGTCCACCTGTCGGATGCTGTCTGTAACATTAATGGTGACTTCTTTTGCAGGCATTCGCTTAGCATCTCTTTTAGCCTGTTAAAAAGTTTAACACGGTGAATTAGTTACTAGGAGGCATTCGAAGGTCCTCACATTTGCATCAGTCTCTTGAGACGGTTACACACACGTGGATGGACACACACACGTGGATGGACACACGCACACACAGAGGCAGGAAGAACGACCCACAAGAACACATGCACCTGCACTGCTTTTCATAGGCTTCTCTGTTGAATCTCTAATACCAAAAACCAAGCCTTATGCTTGCCTGGCATAAGGCATGCTCGGTAAAGCTTTGTCGAATGAATGAACGAATAAGCTAAGGCCCATCAAAGTGTAACATGAAAGGTTTCACAGGTGGTTTCAGTAAAGTAGTTAAGAGTTTTTGACCTTTGGAGTCAGACAGGCTGGTTTAAACACTGACTATGTAACACTACGGGCAAATTTTTTCATACCTCTCCAACTTTTAGTTTCCTCTTCTGTAAAATGGGGAATAATAATAGTACCTTCTGCATAAAGTTATTATTTAAGGATTAAATAAGGTAATGCATGTAAGGTACTTAGTGCAATCCCTGCCACTAAATAAAAATTTAAAAAAAAGACTTAGTAAGTATAATAAGTAAAAAATGGAATAGTGTACCCACTCTTAAGTGAAGATACGCCAAGGATAAAATTCCAGAATTCATTTTAAATCCTAAAGCATTTAACCTGTAGGTTCTTCAATAGTATGTGCCCAACCCCCCACCTCCCCCAAGGGGAAACAGCTTTAACTAGTGAGGGCCAGTTCTGTGCCCCTTCCACTCAATGACCACATGCTTGGCGTGAGCCTGAGATGTGCCCTGTGAGTCATCCCATCATGGATGGACAGAGACGCGCCAACAACCCCCGTTCCAGGAAGGACCTTCTGCCCAGCTGCCAGGGGTGCAGTCAGCAAAGAGCCTCCAGCTGTCCCTTCAGTGTGGCTTCAGCTGCAGAGAGCCACCTCACCCAGGGCCTTGACCTTCCGAGGGTGGCCCAATGAGGGAGGGTGGGTGAATGCAGGGGTACAAAAGCCTGGCTATTTGGCCCAAAGCAGGCTAGCTCCGACAGGCCATTTGCCTTCAGAGTGCTGCGTGGGGTGGGGTCAGCCAAGGCTGTAGTCAGGCCTGGACTGTGGCTCAGCTTCCCCATCTGCTGGCTCCTGCTTCCAGCCCTCCCTCCCACAGGTGGTGACAGGGAGCTTGCAGTGAACAGCCCAACTAATGAGATCTCAGAGTCTGCTTCCTGGGAAACACACCCAGTCTCTGATCTGCAGGAGCAGCTCCCAGGGCATGAGTATCTCCACATACTGGGTGTGAGTCTACTGAAGACAAATGCATATTTTTAATATAATACAGCCCCCGAACTAAGGCAACTGCTTCAACTGTAGTGCACCCAAAGAAATGGTGGGCTGTCACACCACTGAAGAAAAAGAAATTGCTCTGTTTTCTTTATTAACAGATGACATGTAGGCTTCTCTCCTGTCACACGAGCCCCTGTGTAGCAGCTGTTGGTGACGCCCCTCACAGATTTCCTTCCCTCGGCTGGTGCATCCATCCCCCAGCTGCTGGCGGTTGCACACAGCAGCACCCTTCTTTTGAGAATTGTCTTCATCTGATTGGAGTCACTTTGCCAGAGCTGCCTGAGAGGTTACATCCTAATTCCTGGAGACAGCCCAATGCCAGTACTTGATTGTAGGGGACATAAAAGGCTGGCCCTTTTGTCTCAAGGGGGTGTAAATCTAGGATGCCGCACATGCTCCGGAGTCCCTTGGGAGCAGGCTAAGGCCCTACTACAGTAGTTCAGCTGGGCCGACGTGTGTGCTCAGCATGGCCCCCTGCCCCACCCTGCTTCCCCCACTCCTTACCGGTTTCACCTGAGACTCTTTCACTCACTCTCTTGCATGAGAATCCCGAAGCAGGCTCTGCCTCTAAGGAACCTGATCCAAGGTAATACTCTCTAGGTAATTTAAGGGATGTTTAAAATAATTTGGAATATATGCACGTTTAGCCTCATTCATTGCCTGCATGAGATAGGATTTCCTCTTCATGTTCCCCCCCAGTGCTAAGCACCGTCTGAGACGTGGTAGGCTCTCCATTTAACTGTGGCCGAGTAAAGAGATGAATGAACGCACAGCACACCGTGTTTGTCCTTGTCTCCTTGCTGTAATGACCTGTAGTTGGTGCCAAGGTGTCAGTCTGGCACTCAGCTCTTTCAAGCCCAAACTGGCACCAGGGTAGCAGTGATGCGGATGGGGTTAGTTTCCCCTAAAAGCAGAGACCTCATAAAGTCCCACAACCAATCTTGTTTCCTAAAGAAAAGTGTGGCAGTTGTGAAGCTAATTCCATCTGATTTCAGGTGTTTTGCACACAACCTTTGAGGACCGGGGATGGATGAGGGACACAGAGGCCTTATTGAACTGAGCCAGGCAGACGGCCCCCTTCACCGGGGTGGGGGGCGGGGTGGGGGCAGTGAGAGAGCTTTCCGGAATGGAAATGTAAATTTTCCAAGCTGCCTAAATGCTTTCCTTAGAGTTATTGGCCAGCTTTCACAAACAGTTATTAAAGATTATACACAGAAAATGTGCTGCCCTATATTTCAGTCTGTTTTTCTAAGCTTAAAAACCTAAGCAAATATTCAGTAGTTGGTTGATTCTTAATTTTGCAACCTGTTTAAGTAAAGAGTCAAAGGCTATAAAATAGGCATTCCCAGAACAGCCACAGAACATGTATGGTGTGCATCTCGAGTGCAAAGGGGGCAACTTCTTAAATCTGTATTTCACAAGAACAGTTTGGGGGCCAGACAGACGTAGATTCGGCACAAAGCTTTGCCACCCACCTGTTTGCTGGCACAAGACCTGGGCCTTTGACTTCTGAATCTCAGTCCCCTTCCCTGAAATTGCGGAAATAATGCCAGCTTCTTAAATTTTACCGAGATAATAAGCATGTCACTTGGCATTAATCGTGTGACCAACCTCCTCCTGGTTTGCTCAAGAAGACCTGTTTTAAAGCAACGTCCTGCATCCTGGGAGCCTCCTCAGGAAGGCTGCTCACCCCAAGGATAGCCGTTAACATTAATTCTGCTCACAAAATGATGTCAGTCCCACATACCAAATTTACACATAAAACTCTAATTCTTCTGAAACCATACCTATTGCTACTTCTTTTAAACAACGTCACTGATAATAACCTTTTATGATGTGTACTTGGATAAAGGACAAACCGGTGTTCTGTCTTCCAGTGATGGGCCCAGGTTTCATGCCCCAAGGAAATCCATTTTCAAATAATTGAACTCTATTACATTTCGAAAAGTAAACAACTGGAACAACAATTTGTTTTCTTGGACGTGTTTTATACCAGAGACGCTTTCATGTCTGAGGCATCAGTGGGGAGGGCCCACCCCGTTTAGAGCAGCTCTGATATTCAGGGCATCAGGGTCACTGCACTGTAATTACAACTCGGAAACCTCAGGCTTCCAGCCCAAACGAGGGGAAGAAAGACAAGGAAGAGAACCTCGAAGCCAGACTGTTTTCTATGGAAGTTCCCAGGAGTCGCGTTGCCCTTTGATGAGAAAACAGCACCAGAGACACACAGGCAATTGTACCATTTTGTTCCTCGGGGTCTATGAATTCTCTAAAAACGTAGAGGTTTTCCCCTCTAATGTGGCTTTCAACCAGCCAAACCTTTTTATTTAACCCACTCTCTTTATTCAATGACAGGGAAAGCAAACAAACAAAAAGTGTCCTTATTGCAATTATTGGCTTTAAAAAAAAAATCTTATGGTTCTGAACTCAGTGACGATAGAGCCTGTTGGGCACCTTCAGCTTTTTTGGCTGCCTGCGAAGTCGATCCTTCTCCCACTTCTAAAATTCTCGTTTTGTGAGTCTTATCACCATGGACTCTTGTTAACGGGCTACCTCTGGTTTCTCACCTAGTTTTACAGCTTTTCCATTCTCCCCTTGCCTCATTTTAATTTCTGCAGGTTTGGAACTCTGTGAATCGTTGATTTTAATCCCCTTAACACTGCCTCTTTAATTAGAAGTAATTTATTGGCTGCCATTTCTCAAGGGTAAGCAGATGGGCCGTGATGGCTGCCTGGCAGCCTCAGACCCAGATGGGCTTGTTTCTCTTGGGGTTGAAAGTCAATGCCGCAGGTCATTCCCTGCAGAAGTAGGGACAGCCGGCTGCTCCAGGGACGCCCGGACTCAAGAGTGCTGCCAAATCTGCTTGGCCTTTTCTCCCTGTCCCCCAAAATGGAAACAGAGATGTTTCCACAAATATATCTATACCTAGCATACGGTTGGATGATCCTTTTCACAGTTCCTTGCAGACAACAAAGAAAAAACAGCAGAGGTTATGATTTATCAGACACTGATCTTCCTGTATAGCTAGTATTTGAAGTGTACAAGCAATACACAGTTACGGTAAAAGAAGTCCAGAGGAGAGAAGGGCACAGTGAGAGTGACACTGGCTCCCAATGGCTGGCCACACCTGTGCCTCTCCCAGAGGTAACGGGGGAAAGGGTTCTTATGGAATGTGGCTGGGTTTCCTCAGCACATTCCAGCAGACGACTACCTCATTCTCTCTCCCCGCACTAGGTACGTTCTTCTGGCCTTGCACCGCGGCTGGATTATATATCTATTTGCTTGCTAACTTGCTTATTTTCTACATCCTCATGAGATTATAAACTTTAAGAAAGTAGGGACCCAGCCTGTGGTGTTCACCACAGAATCCCCAGAGTCTAACTTAGTGCTTGTCACCCAACAGATAATCTGTTGAAGAACACATGTGTGACTATAAATCTTCAGAGAGAGAAGGGGAAAAAAATCTCTGGAAATAGAACCTATTTCCATTGCCCTGCCTAAACCTCAACTTTCCTACAGGATTCAGTTATGTTCCTAAATGACTTTTCCTTGCACCATCCCTAAGAGGTGACTGGGACTGTCACTGCATTCCCATTCCTGAGAGGCAGCCGAGGTCACTCAGGCCATACATTTCACCCAAGGCCAATGCCAGTATAGGTGGCTGAACTAAAAACGGTGGCCCCAGCTCCCACATCCAGCCCCCCACAACTGTCACAGCTCACTCAAAATCCTCCACCATTTGGTTTCAGGTCATGGGAAGGGAGATCACGGGGTCCCAGGCAGACAGACCTGGGCTTGTATTCCGACACAGCCGAGTCGCCACCCCGTCCGCCATGTTGGCCGAATACCGCCTTTCCAAGCGTGTTTTCCCGGGTGGGGAGCAACACTTCCTACCTCTTATAGAGTGTGTCTGGCTCCTAGTAGACACTCTGAAAATGCTAATTTCCTCCTTCCCGGAAGATTAAAGGCAGAGACTTGTCAGCTGTAACTCAAGACATTTTTCTTCTTTTCAGTCAAATACCATTAAAGAGAGACAGACAATAACAAACTTGCAGCTGTTCCCAAATTCCATGATTTACTTGCCACCGCTTCATAAATTTTATGGCATTCATTCAAGGTTAGTCAGGAAAAAATTTAATGTCAGCAAGCCCACCAAGGGCCAGGTTGCTGCCTCCAAAGGCAGGGATCAGGACGCGCCTCAGGCCCAATGCTGGAGAAGAGCCTGGAGCTGCAATCCCCAGTCCCATGTAAGGTACTCACTTAGGGGGACTCAACCTGGGGCTTTTACCTATCAGGTATAAAGTGCTAAAAGCAGGTGTTGTTTTGCAACTTGAGCCTCAAATAGATCAAACACTAGGAAAGCAGGAGAACCTGCTCTGGAAAAGCACTGGGCTCCTGCTGAGAGTCATCAATCAAAGGATGGTGGTGCTGGGGTGGGGGCAGGTGGAAAGGAAACCTTTCTCGTTTTAGCGAAGTATTAGGCCAGTCTCATTCAATCAGCAGGTACTTATGAGGCCCCTAACCCTGAAGTCAGCTCAGGGGGCAAGGGAAGAGTACAAAGAAGAAGAAGGAGGTTTCTGCCCCAAGAGGCTTCTGATAGACTTGGCTTTTCTGCAGACGCTTAGATGAATCACGAGTCTTGCCATTCTTCACCTACGTAGGTGGCAGCCAACAGAAAGGCGCTTGGTGGGAATCACTACACGTGCACACGCACCCACACACCCCTAGACTGCCAGGATCTAACGAGAGAGTACCTCTGGTACCCTTCTAAGCGGTTTCCCTCTCTTTGGTTTTCCCCAAGAGTTTATTTTATTCTCCTTCCTTTTAATGTCATGTTTTCATTTTTCTAGGGGAACTTTATATTTACTTTATAAACTCTTCTCAGAAACCTCATATGGCTGCCGTCCAGGAGAAATTCTGGGCAGGCCCTCACCTCCTTTCTGGGTCAGCTGTCCCACCCCGGCCACAGCCATTGTGTGGCAGGCTACACCCGTCATTCCTGGACTGGACCAAACCTCGCCAACAGTCAGACACGGCGGGGAGGGAGGGGAGGAGAAGGAAGCTGAGCTGAGAGTCACCCAGGCGTTGGCTCATTCCCTTAGCATGGTCTGGTCACTTTGCCAAGAATAATAAAGCACCTCGAAGAGACATGCAGCTTCTGAAGACTTGAAGCTCCCTGGGAGGCCAGCTGCATGCTCGGAGCTTCAGCTTTCCAGAGCTGGAGCCACATATAATTTCTCCCTTAGCTGAATGTTTGCGGAGGCAGTTCAGGGAGAGAAAAGCAAGAGTCCTAAGCCTGAGGAAAGGGCACGTGGAGGCCGGAGAGTGAAGATTTTGAGGCAGCCGGAGTTCCCGAACGATTACTGAGCAAGAGAGAACAGACCGCTAGGGAGCTTCCTTTTGTGCTGTTTGCTGAGCTGAGGAAAGGAGCTGGGGAAAGCAGACCCAGGCAACCATTTGTCACTGACGTAGTGTCGAAGGGGCCCCAGGTGACTAGAGGGAAAAGGTGCCACAGGAGAAGAGAGCTCCCCACTAAGACAGCCACTTCCAATTTGTGAAAGACCACGTTGGTCACATCGTTTTTCCTAGTTAGCACCTATTCACACCGGGCAGAGATGACAGGGGCCAGGTGGAACCGACAGGGGGAAGGTCCAGTTTGTTCGATGGAACAGAAGTGAGCCCTTCAGCTCAGAGCACGAGAAGCTGCTGTTTGCAGGTCTCACAGCCCCTCCTCACCCCTCAGAAAACGGTCCGAACCGTGGCGCGATTTCACCCATGTGAAATGCAGGGTTGCTACCACCTGCCAGGAGCCTTTCATTTCTTTCAAAGCACCATTTATTTCATATTATCTGGGTTCCCACCCTCGCCCGCATTAGTGTTGGCAGCTGCTTCAGAGCAAAGGATATACATGCCTTTTCCACCACTGGATGGTTGGTGCCTGGTACCTAAATGGTACTCAGTAAACGAACAGTAGATGAATGAGCCCAAAGACTGCTTCTGGGAACTGGTGAGAAGTTTCCAGGCCAGGCAAGGGTCAGCTTTAATGCACAAATGTTTTAAATCTGAATGGGGATACCACAGTCGGCATGTGAGTAAGGATACAAGAACGGGCTCTTCCGGGGAAGGGAAGCTTTAAAAAAGGACTGAAGACCCATCTGCCAGGTGGCCCAATGACATACAGGGGAATGCTGCGCAACGCTAATAGGTCATTTTGGGGGAACAAAGGAAGACGGGAGGCAGTGACAAGGTACTGCCCGAGCCAGACACTGAAAATGCAGGGAGCTTTAACCCAGAGCATAAGAGACAAGCCAGAAAGAAACAGTTACGTCAAAGCCCTGGAGGAAATAGAAAGAAAACTGACTTCCTTGGACAGAATCGAGGTGTGAGCGGACTCTGCTGACCAAAGCTGACGTCAGAGGGAAGCTTGTGCTGTAAACCGACACCTTGGATAGACAACCTTCGCCACAGCCTTTCAGGGACCCAGGACATCTGGTGGCTGCTGGGGTCTCAGCATAGGAAGCCCACTGATGGCGCTTCAGCAACAGTCTGAACACTTATAATTAAAGTGATCTGCTCCCTGACTTTATTTTGGAAACAGTTACAATGTAGCTATTGTTCATTGAATTGTGAAAACAAAAGCTGCAGGGATGGCTTATCAGCATAGGCCATCTGCCCGTGGTCCTTTGTTGGTCAAGTGTGTGTGGTCCTCACTCCCCTGAGACACAGTTTCACTGCTGCTAGAGTCAGGGGTCCAGATCTGCTTTAATTACCACCCAAGACCCCACGAGTGTGTGCAAGTGTGGATTGAGGGGGTGCCTTCCTTAGCTATCTACAGGTCTCCATTTTCATCCGTGGACTGCAGACAACAATATCAACACTTTAGAGTCATTAGGAGGATTCAGTGAGATAACAGAACAGTGTGCTTAGCACCCTACACTCTGCCTGGGTCAGGCCTAAGGAAGAAGGACTAAGTGCAGCTAACCGCCTTGAAACTCTTATATTCCACAACCAGAACTCATCACCTGCTGTAAAGAAGTGTAAACTGATATAACCACTTCGGAAAACTATTCGTCAGTATCTATTAAAGTTGCATACATCTGCATCCTCTGAGCCAGCAACTTCACTCCTACATATCAACCCCAAAGAAGTGAATTTCCACAGATGGGCGTGCACAGGAGTGTTGTATGGAAACAACCTCAGTGTCCTTTGACAGACACTTCTTTGATACGATAAAGAAGATGTGGCACATAGATATACAATGGAATACTGCTCAGACGTAAGAAAGATGAAATGCCGCCATTTGTGACAACATGGATGGACCTTGGGAGTATCAGACTAAGTGAAGTCAGTCAGATGGAAAAAGACGGGAGCAGTAGGATTTCACTCATGTGTGGGATATAAAACAGAAAGCAACAAATGAACGAACAAACTCTAGATACAAACAACAGAACGGTGGTTAGCAGAGGAGGAGGGGTGTCGGGGGACGGAGAGGGTAAAGGGGGGTCAAATGTATGGTGATGAGAACAGACCAAATTTTGGGTGCTGAGCACAATGGAGTTTACAGACAGTAAGTTACAAAGTTGTATACCTGAAATATAAGGGTATGAACCAATGTTGTCCCGATAAATTTAATTTGTAAAAACTTTTTTAAAAACACACATACAACCAAAAAAATGTTAATGGCCATATTGTTCACAATAGCCCCAAACTGAAAACAACCCAAATGTCCTTCCAATAAAATGAAGTATGCGTAATGAAAATGAGGAAATTCCTGCACTCCCAGCAACATGGGTAAGCCTCTCTAGCATGACGTTGAGCAAAAGAAGGCAGACACAGCAGAGTACCTGCTGTGTGATTCCACTGATGAGAATAAACAACACTGGTGTACAGTGCTGGACGCAAGGAGAGTGGCCAGGCTGTGGGTGACACATGGTGACCAGGCAGGGGCACAAGGAGGATTCCTGGGGTAGCGATGATGTTCTGTGTCTTCATATCGAAGACGGTTACATGGGCATGTCACTTATAAAAATTCATCGAACTTAGGCCTTGTGCATTTCTCTGTATGTATGTTATGTGTGGTAGATTACATTTTTGCTCTTAGCTGTCTCCCCACTGGGAACAGAGTATACTTCCTTGCCCTACTGATGTAGAGCTTGCCCATGTGACTTGCTTTGGCCAATAGGAGGTTGGTTGTTAGGATGTGAGCAGAGACAGGAAATGTGCCTTGAATAGTTATGGCCTCTTGGGTTTCCGCTGTTGAGGTGGTAAAATATTTCTCTACGCCCTTCGGAGTTCTGCGGGCTGGTTTAAGAATTAAACTGACATGAGCCAGATGAACAGGAGAAATTCAAGTTTAATTTCACACCTGTTGATGTCTCACAGATATGAGACCTAGAGAAATGACCTAAGCAGGCAGCTTTGATACTTTTTAGACAAAGAAACCACAAATTCATGAAGAATTGACAAGACTAAGAAACTTAGGCTTAGGTGCTTCATTAGGGAGGAATCTAGGCAAAGTTGGCTTGCACAGCCCTCCCAGGCCCAAACTTCCTGTCTCTGGAGATAAGGGGATCTTTCACACGGGGGAGTTATTTCCTGCTTTCGGAGAGACAAAGCACAGTCAGGGTGTCCTTTTCGCACCTGCTGTTTCTTAAGTAACTTTAATTCAAAAGAATCAACATGTTCAAGTGGCATATTTGGGGGCAGCCTGCACTGAGCCCCAACACCGTCATAGTCATAAGAAGAAGATACCTCAGTGTGCCAGAATAATGCCCATGGAAAAGAAGGTTCTGCTTGACCTGGAGCCAGAGCCCGGAGCCTGGAGCCGGAGCCCGGAGCCTGAAGCCCGGCCTAGCTCATTCAGGTTGCAGCTGATTACGAAGGGGAAACAGAGATTGCTGTTTTAAGCCAATGAACGTCGATGTGTTTTCCAGCATTACTATGACAGTAGCTGACTAATACACATAATTCTTCAATAAAAAAGTACTTTATGATCTGTTGCTCCCCCTTTGAAATAGTCACCTGTTTCATTTTAAAACACCCACCTCCAGCACTTAAACAGCCTATTCATATCATGCAATTAAATGAGCCTCAGTTTCTCTGTCTATAAAATGGGGATGATGCTTACTTCCCAGTGCTCTTGGGAAGATTAATGAGCCAGTAGATCTAAGAGTGCTCTGTACATTGCAGAACGCAACTTTAAAGTGACGGATGATGAGGGCAGGAAGTGAGGTGAAAAGCAAATCTGTGGACCGTGTCACACACCAGGCAAGGCTGCGTCCTCCCTACCATGGCGCACCCTGGCTCAAAGGGTAAGGTCACAGGTGTGGAGAGTAGGCTAGGGGACAAATGTCAGGGCCCATTCTAGTGCTCCTGAGTGTAGTTCTGTGGGGCCCAGTCTGCCTTGGGAGATAGCAACGATTAGGCTTCAGGAAGGCCAGTTCATACACAGGCAACGTAGGCATTAAGAATCCCAGGGGGGGCCACTGAAATCTTCCAGTCTACTCCCTACCCATTACCTTCTACAGCGTCCATCAGTGTTTCATTTAACTGGGTTACAGCCCTGTGTGTGCGGCCATCCCCGTGAATCCTTACTGCCTTTCTTTTTCTTCTTCTTCTTTTTAATCCTCACCCAAGGATATGCTTATTGATTTTTGTGGGGGCAGGGGAAGGAGAGAGAGGGAGAGAAACATTGATATGATAGAGAAGCATCAATCGGTTGCCTCATACGCTCCCCAACGGGGGCTGAACCCACAACCTAGGCATGTGCCCCGACTGGGAATTGAAACCGCAACCTTTTGGTTTACAGCACGATGCTCCAACCAACTGAGCCACACTGGCCAGGGCCTTATTGCCTTTCTTATGGCACTTCTCAGTTTAAAAGAGCAGTCCCATCTGTTTTCTCATTTTGGTATTATTTCCATTGTGTGGATAAGGAACTTGAGATTCTGAGAGATTAAATGATTCTTGCAAGTCTACTTAGTTAATGAGCGTTAGAGCTGAAATTGCAACAGATTTTTTGACCAGAGCTTTGAGTGGTAACTCACTGACGTGAGGAGGAATTCCATCATTAGATGACCAGCTGTACCCTCAGAAAACCAGTGGCATAGACCTGAGGGGACAGAACCAGTAGGTTTTGACAGGCGAGAAGGGGAAAATGGGTTTGGAGCATCCGGTAAGCAGTGGACTTTGAACGGGGGTGGGGCATGGGCAAGACGAGGAAGAAGGAGGGAGAGATGATGGAGTGGAAGGAGGGAGAGCCTGCAGTGCCTGAGCGGGCCTCCTAAGGGCGTTCACTCCCACGGGAGGAGCACTTCCCAGCAACAGCACCGGGAGGACAGAAAGGATCAGAGGGTGTTCGCGAGGCCAAGGACACCTCAGTCCTGCTTCCTTTCTAATAGCAACAGGCCGGGGGTGAGGCTGCCACTGCGTTCTGCAGCGAGAGCCCCCCTGGGGGCTCCCCACTGCCCCCCTGTTGGAGGGATTGAGGTAAAATGCCAGGCTTTCTCCCACCACACTGGTCATCTCTCTCTCCTTCCCTGCCTACTCCCCACCCTGACAACAACCCCTGAGAGAGACTGGTTGCTCCAGCCAGCACAGTCCTCATTATCAAGACGGCTAGACCTGAACAAAGCTGTATTTAAGCAAACGCACTTCCTTTAGAGAGCAAATATCAAGGACCCACTTCAGCTGATTCAACAAAACAGAGCAACCTGCCAGGCAGGGGTTATGGCAGGTGCTGGGTCTAGCTATTTTGTTTGCAATAGTTTCCTCGTGGGTGAGGCAGAGAATTTCCTCTGGCAAGGTGAGTTTTCTCTGTCCCTTCCCTGGGTACAGTCTCAGCAGGGCCCTGCCCCGAAGCCTGCTTCTCTCCCTTCATCCGGTCCCAGGTAGGTTCCATGGCTGTGACCTACCTCTGCAGTTCGAAAGCCGTGCTGTTTCTGAGTCTGGGTGCCTGAGCTGAGGCTCTGCGGGCACTGGGTCCCGCAGCTCGTCTTCTTCTCTGGGCTGGGCATTCCACCTGGGGCCGTAGGTCGGGGCGCGCCATTGGCAGGAGGTCCATCTTCCAGCACACCTGGCAAAGGGAAGCAGAGGACAGGGCTAGGGTCTTGCACTTGACAGTTGCTGCAGACAGTCCCCAAGAGCCTGGGAGAAAAATACAGTCAAGAGAAGAAAGAAGAGTCGCCAGAAATCCCGTCTTGCCAAGTTTCCCTTTTGTGGAAGAACATGTGTTCGTTTGGTTTTGTGTTACAAAAATGAGATTTAAAAAATAATTTTGTGACCTGAAAATTTTACTTACTACCTCAGTAGCATTTTCCCATGCCACGAAATGTTGCCAGGTTATTCTTTACACGTAGTCTGCTGTTGTGTGGAAGGGTCACCATGTACTTTGCTAACCCCTTCTAGTTGGAGATATGTTTTCACTCTTCCGAAATAAGTGTTGCTGTGATGAAACTCTTTGTCGTTAAAGCTCTGCTCTTAATTACTTCCTTAGGATGAATTCCTAGGAGTGGATTACTGGTTTGAAGGTTATACAGTTTTTTACCAGAATTCCACCTCAAGGTGTTGGACTATGTCCTTCCCATAACAAATGCCAAGAAATGATAAAGTAAGGTTTAAATGGCCTTACTGAAACACAAGAGGGGGGCTACAGGGAGGAATTCATGCACAAAGAGTGTCGGATGGAAAAGAGAAGTTTAAAAGCACGAGGGTGAGCACCAAGAGGGAGACAAGACGCGGGCCAAGGCGGCCCAGCAGCCACAGGGAGGCCAGGGCAGCCAGGTGCATTGGCTGCTCCAGTCCCCCAGACGAGGCCAGTCAGCATGGAGCAGCCGGTGAGGCGGGGGGTGGGTACTGTGATATCATAGGAACTATGTATTTGGTCTTCATCCCCAGTTCCTGGCGCAGAACTGCTAAAGCCCTTGTAATGTCCTGAGTGATGGGGATAGGAGCATCTTTTGTCATGACCTTGGTCTTTGCTCCTGGTACGGGACACAGAGCTCCTACGCCCCTTGGAACTCTGTGAGTGACAGGAGAGATAGGAGCACCATTCGTTCTAGTGAGGCAACTCATGCCGCACTTCCCACGCCCCAGACAGCTTCAGGGGGAGGGCTGGGTGCCAGGAAGGCTTCACCTTGGTGACAAGCTTGGAACTTTCAGTCTCATCTCCTAACCTCTGGGGAGGGGAAAGGGGCGAGAGATGGAGTTAATAGTTGATCATACTACATGATGAAACCTCCATAAAACCCCCTAAATGACAGTGTTTAGGGAGCATTATGGTTGGTGAAAGCACCCCATGTGTGAGGAGGGTGGTGTACCCCAATTCCACGAGGACAGGAGCTTCTGCATTTGGGACTCTTCTCAACCTCGCCCTGCGTACCTCTTCCTCTGGCTACTCACCTGTGTCCTTTGTAATATGCTTCACAATAAACGTAAGTAAAGTGCCCCTGAGTTCTGTGACGCATTCTAGACAATTATCTGGCTTAAGTAAGTATTTCTCAGAACAGAAGGATAATGTGAAACTGAAATATCCTTCCAAGTGCTTAGCAGGATAAATAAAAAGAAAAACAAAGTTAGATAGATCTTAGTGAGATTTCAGAATGCCATTGATAAAAAGAAAAGCTTCAAAAGCGGGGGGGCGGGGTGTGGATCGAGAATGAGATTGACTTTAGAGATTTCATCAACAGCCAATGGACTGAAGACTGAAGCAATATATTCAGGATTTCAAAGGATGTGTACATTTTAAGGTCTTTTGCAATGCATTGCTGAATTTATCCCTATAAATCTCCTATTACCCCATTGCCCTTGTGCTAACAGTATTTGGAAGGACAATATTCCCCAAACCCTCATAAGCACTGAATATTCTTTTTTGCTTCTCATCTTT